>VZRS01003312.1:1029102-1092743 GCA_013398055.1 Ifrita kowaldi | reverse complement strand
GGCGCAGCGCCGGGGACACGCTCCGCCGCAGCTCCCGGCACTGGCGAGCGCTGCGGGCAGAGGCCCGGGGCCGCCCCCGGCGCTTCCCACGCCCGGCAGTGCCCGGGGGCCGGCGGGGCCCCGCTCCATGTCCCCTGCGCGGCGAGGACAGCGTCCCTCCCCTCCGGGGACTCATCCTCCGAGCCACTGCAGCTGTGCTGCTGGGAGCTGTCTGAATAGCCGGGCAGCAACTTTGGTGATCCGGTCCTGAAAGCAGCCCTGAATCTAAACGAGCATCCCGGTTAATATTTATTACAATTCAGAGACCTTCCTCGAGCCAGAAATACATCTTAATTTGCTGCCCTTTAAAACCACTCTCTTGGATAACTAAAAACTACCCAGCTCACCATTCTTCCCATTTTAATTGTAGCACGACTGTTTGCTTGATCAATTTTTTTTTTTGTAGTTTTGAGTGATTCTCAAACTCTGGAAATGTAAGGATTTAGCATTTTAAAACACTGAAGTGAATTTGGGAAGAAAAATCAGTATTTCTAGCTAGGACTTTCTGTGCCAAATGTATGTTAATGAAAACATTCACAGTTTAAATTAAAATGTGTTAGCAAATCTGTCAGTAGATTCTTTAGCAAAATATTGTCTGTACATCTGAAAACCAGTTCAGGATATCTTTTTGTTTCTGTTTGAAACGATGGAAGTAGGAAATTCAGTTATAAGATTGCAAATATAACCTCAGTGTCCACTCTATACAAATACCAGTTAACATCAAGCTATTTTAAGCAGTCTTCTAAATTTAAAAACCCAAACAAACCTTTCCTGTAGTGCTGTCCTTCATATAGATTAAAGTTATCTCCTAAATGTTTCTAGTCAGAGTCTATATAAAGCAATATTAGCTGATTTTGGTCAATAGTTTAGAAGAAAAAATTGGACATTTTTGGTGTTGGAGTAACATTGATTGCACAAACACAGCTGAACAAGGCTTGGTCAAAGGCATGTGGGAGCCTAACGAGGGAGTGAACAGATTTTGTTGCTACTGAAGAAATCTCACTGCATATAGTCACTGCAAATGGAACTGTCTATGCCAACATTTGGTGGTCCATCCCAAGCAACTGGATTAGAATCACTTCTGCTAGAATAGAAAGTGTGGAGCAGAACAGTCCTCCCCACAAATCACCGTTGACTACCTTTGTGGTTGTCTCCTCTTCCTCTTTTTCAGCTGGGCAAATAATATACATGCTCTGTATTCCAGGAAAGAAATTCCTAAAAATTAATGGTAATGTAAGCAAAATCTTTGGTGCTAAAAACCATATCCATTTTCTTCCCCAAAATACCTTTCCCCAAACTCCAAATCCTATTGCTCCAATGCCATTTAGTAGAGGGATTAAAAATACTTATTTTAAATAACTTTCTTTTCTGTGTAGAATTTGTCATGACGAGTTGCATCTAGTTTTCAGGAAGACCTAAGAAGAGCAACAGACAAAATTTTCCTCAGTGGGTTTTTCCTACTATATGAACATATAATTTGATATGTGCACAATTCTGTTCTGTGTAGATTAATGGGCTTCTTAAAACTTTCCTTCATATTATTAAGGTAAGCTGCTCTAGAAACTTCTTGATATTCTAACTATAAAACCCTCCATATGCAGAAATCAAAATGTAGAGGTCTTCTTAAAGCTCAGAAGTAAGGCTCAGTCTATATCCACCGTGAGCTAATGGGGCTCTGCACAGGTAACAGCTCTAGCCTTGATCTTTCTTTTGGAAGCTGTCATGATAGATGGTGGTTTCCACTGAGAATCAAATCACAAATCCCTAAAGTTAAAGCAATTCTCAAGCAGCAAAAAAATTCACTGTGTTTCATCTATTTATATATTTAATTATACTTATAGACGTAACAACCAGGCCACACATTGCATAATTATTTAGCTACCAGGCAAAGACTCAGCGTGTCACCATGACGAGGGATTTGAGTTAATATCCTGGTTACAGGTTTCTTCACTGTTCTGTGCCATTCCTCCTCACCAGTTCCCTAGTAGCAAAGCAGGCAGAAGAGGGCCCTAATTTGGAGCTGTGTTTTCTGCTTTGGGAGCAGCAGTAAAGCACTGAAAGGGAAGATTTAAATTCCTGTGGTGCCTTGCCTGCAGTGACTCGAGTTCGCTGTGAGTGTTAACCCCTGCTCTCCTAGCCTGGCAAGGTTTCCCACCTGCTCTCTTCCCTTGCACCCAGAAGTGCTGAGGATTCACAAGACACTGCAGGAAGAAGGGGTCTGTTTTGCCAGCAGTGATGAAAAATACATAGGCCTACTCTTTGCATTAAAGAGCAGGGTTCTTCATGTGACTCACCAGTGATTGCTGAGAACAACCAGAGAGCTATGATTAGCCTGAGCTGAAACCTTGCAGCGTCCTCCGTGCCTTCGGAAAGCGGTGCCTCGCAGCCCGGGGTGAGTGAGTGATGTGTGACAGGGAAACAGAGGGGGCAAATCCCAAGAGGCCGTTCTGCAGTATGTGGAAAGGCTAATTTGGGTGTAAAAATAAAAGAACATGTGGATCAGAACAGCTCTGTGCTCTCTGGCAGCAAAACCCTCACTTGAATCAACTCAATAGAAGCAAAATGATGTCCAAGTTTCTGAGCGTATTTGGTGGCAGAGATTGAAGGCAGACAGCTAAGTAAGCAGCTGAAAAATGTTTCCTGGCCTATTCAAATGAAGAAATTAATCTGTGTAAACTGAACAGCATTGAGGTCATTCGTGTCATCTACTGTTATAGTGTGAGTGTGCCAGGTTATTTATTATATTTGAAGTCCCCTGGAATAAGGACATACAACTGTTCTCATACTTCCATAAAATCAGTTGTGACTCATCACAAAGTACTTCTACCAGAAGGAAAGGGGCAAAAGTAATCAATAATGAAAACTGAATAAGAAATACTGAATTTATGTAATCTTACAGTACACACTTTACCTGTATTTTTTCATAAGATGAATTATGATTATCTTCAGTGAGCAGAATCCAGCACTCAAAAACCTGTGACTCAGCACTTCCAATGAATGCCAGCATCTAAATTCTGAATCAAAAAAATAGCTTAACTCCCCAGCTCATACATATAGTGCCAGTTAGAACTGCAGGCTCAGTGTCTATGAGACAGCAACCCCTGTGCCTCTGTTCTGAAGCAGAGATGTCCTGCAAAGGACAGATCAGAAGAATGATGTCGCTAGCACTGTCAGAATACATTTAAATGTATCAGAATCCACTTCCTGACTTCTTTCTTTCAGACTTGAAATATTAAAAATAATGAGCAGAGCAGTTTGTTACTTATTTTAGCTTGCCATTTTTTCACGATTTTTCCCCCTTTTTGTATAGATCTCCAAGGTGATTTGTTGATTCTATGATACAGACCACTTGGCTGTTTTATGAGTTACAGTAGCAACAGGATTAACAGCAATTCCTACGATTTTTAGAACTGTGTTTTGAATTTTTAGATGTTATTAGAATTAATAGAAGTCCAGTATTCAAACCTACCTGACAGCTCTGCTTTAAAAAGACACATGTGCTTAATAGGAATTCCATTCTAGATGGAAGGAAGACAAAATCATGGTTAGCTGTTCAACTGTCCATACAGACTCATTAACCACAGCCATGGACAGTTCTGAGTGATTTTCTACCAAATGCATTTATTTATATAATATAAAGAGATTAAGCAGATTTTTCAAAAAGTTTTCCAAATGCTGCTGTTAATAATGTGAATTAAAATGAGGCAGAGAGATTAGAGAGACGTTCAATGTTTGATAGACATAGTTCAGGCCTGAGTATTGTATGTGTTAAAGGCCTCAGCCACAAGTAACTTTAAAGAATAATTTTTTTAAAGTCTGTGGTTTTTTCCTATAAAAATGAAGCTTTCTGTAATAAACTTGATTCAATAGGTGGCAATAGCCAATTACCACTTTTAAGCTGTCAAAGGAATTAAGAAATGAATCCAATTTAATTCTTCATGTTTGTTTCCTCTGGAGGAGGGGCACAGTGACACTATAGTTCAGCTAATAACTATCAATCCTAAAATAGAAGAAAAGAATAATTTGTTTAGAGACATTTAGTCTCTAACTCTCTGCATTTGTCCCCTCATAATGATCCTGGCTTATAAAGAGTACAAGTATCCCAAGGGATTAAATATGCACAAGTCACTAAATCTTTCCAGTCTTTCAGGGAAACTGTCAGACTGTCTTTCTTTTCACAGTTGAATTTTATTACTTTGGCTACAGATTTGGAAAGAAAAAATAGCTGAATAGTTTGAATGATGCTCTCCGAAGACACAAGCATGTGTCTAATATATGTGATTAAAAGGGCAAAGACAAATAGGAGCCATATATGGGAAATAATGGTACAATGGAAAATGATGACGTGCACTGAATGATCGATTGCTGGGGAAAACTCCAGGTCACTTCACAGACTTAAGGCTAAATACTCTTTGCAGGGCCAGAAAAAAAGCCCCAAGGGTTGCTCAGGCACTAGAGCCCAAATAGGCCACGAGATCTGAAACACTGCTGCAGAAAGTGAGGAAACAGAAAGCAGTGTCAGGATGTGAAACAGAGTCACACCATGTGTCCTTTGCTCCAGCCTGCATTGTGAGGAACAGTAACTTCAAAGGCAGAATTAACAAAGATGTCACGACTGAGCTGTTAATGCTAGAGCCATACTGTTAAAACTGTACTGGTCAGTGCTTGCAGGTATGTTCTAGGTTATTGAAAGTTCTAGTTCTGAGATTTTAAAAATATTTAAAACTATTTTCTACCTTTTCATTTTCTACTGTTTTCTGAAATTTTTGAAATTTTGTGTTAAAAAGTAGGTTCTCAGGAAATTTGAGGGACAGATTTCTAATCTGAAAATTAGAAAGGCAGGATAGATTATCCTGAGCAATTGTATAATTTACACCCCATTTACTATCTGCCACAACAAATCACAGTCTTGGACTAGCAGCCCTATAGCAGTGTTTGGAACTTCCATTAGGTAGCTTTACACTTTGCTTTGGAGGCCCAGTACATTTTGCTGTGCTATTTTTAAGTCAGCCTAGAATCTGATCTACAGTACAGAATACTAACAACCTTACTGAACTGTCTGCTGTAGATCAGTTTTTAGTTCCACTTGGAAAGCAATCAGATAAACATGAAATGAGTAACCTGGTAGAGCTGCTGTTCCCCCTTTTCATGTTCTCAAAAATTTTAAGAGAAAGGATTTTGAGCAGATGTGTACTGTTAGCAGGTACTGTAGCTGACAGACATTGTCAGAAATGCCTCACTGGACACAAAAGTGCTTCTTGTTTCTGACCTAGTATCTGCAGTAAGTGGCACACAGGATCATGTGAAATGTTGTGATGAGTCAGACCATGATCCTACAGCCCTGTGTTCCACCTCTGGGAGAGCACATGTCCCTGACCAACGTCTGCAGGCTGCTCTCTGTGCTTTCCCAAATCCACAAGACAGAGTGCAGGATGTTAGAGGGCATGTTGCTGCCCAGCCCTTTAGCAAGTGTTTTCCAAACCTGCCACCCTTTGCCCACTCAGTGTTACGAAATCCCTCTGGCTTTCCTTCCTATCAGTACAGGATCTGAATACTTGAAAGAGCTTATTTTCTGCAGTCTTGAATATTTCTCTATTCATCCTCTTCTCTGAGTCAGTAATAGTGATGAATAAAAATTGGTCCCTGGTATACCCTGCTACTGAGTTCTTTCCTACCAAGCTTTATTCTTTGCTTCCAATCTTTTAATCTGCTTTCAATCCATAAAAGAACCTTTCCCCCAGTCCTGTGTCAGCCTGTTTGCTTTTGGTTTCCTGTAACACCTTTGTTAACGACACTATCGCTCTGTCTGTCCAAGCTCATGCAGAATGTGTGACCATCATATTTCATTCTTCATTCAGAACCATAAAGGGGAAGGAGGGAGGAGCTGTCCTTCCAGAGACCTGCTGCACACAACACAGAAATGTTCTGAGCTGCAGGCAGCCAGGGGACCTGCTCGTGGTCTTCTGTACCTGAACGCCTCCTCAACAGACTCATCCCCAGTCATCCCCTCTCCGAGCTGCACCATTCTGCACTATACTAATTAGTTGTCTGTAAAATCACAAGACCAGATGGATACTGTCACTAGTGCCCAGCACCTTCATAATCCACAGCTCTGGTTCTGCTTAAAGAAATCTTCTCAGCCTTGTGTTTACCTCTGATGATAGTTAAAAATCACCTCCTAATAGCAGTTGGAGACTTTGACTCAGTCAAGGCAAATCAGATAAACTGGGATCAAGCAATATAACAGTAATTTATTCTTGGCAGTAAGACCAAGACATTACCCCAATGTTATTTAATGTTACTTAGCTATGTAACTACTTACCAGTAGATCCAAAATAGTTGGAACAATGCTACTCTAAAGTAGAAGAAAAAGTGACCAAAATCAGAGACTGCATCAAATGTAGGCAATACATAATTAACACAATGATCCAAAAAATATAACCACTCTAAGGAACAGTATCTAGTCAAGATAATGTTGCCACTTCAAACATCAGTTTTAATAAGTAGGTCTAATGATATCAAATCTGGATAAAATAGGTTACCCCAGTGTATATCACAGCTGGTTTTACTCCTTAAGAACATCCCTTAGTAATTAATGTGATGCACTGTGGTTCACAGCTTACTCTCATATCCCTCACACTGGTGTCATCGTGGCTCTGTTAAAATCCCTAAGGACTGGTGTGCTCTGACGTTAACAGAAACTGTGACATTGATTTCTCTGAGAGGTTCTGCAGGTCTTTACTTCTCAAAGAATTATTACCCATAGTCACAAAAGGGTTTGATTTTTTTTCTTTTTTTCCAATAAGTCAACAACGTGGTGCTGTATGTCACATACTCAGTGACTTTTCTGTTCATTTTAGGTATGGAGGGTTACTCTGTATTTATGTGTCTTCTTTTAAACAGATTCATTAAACACCTGAAATGGATTATGACCAGGCTAACGGATCAAGTCTTGGAAAGAAAATATACTCTGAAGTGTAGAGATGAAAATAAGGACAAGAGAACAAGAAGAAGAGTTGTCATCAGACCTTGTCAGTTGTGACTTCTCTTCATGGTCTTTGCCTCTTGTATGTGCACTAACTGCAGTGATTCATGCACCATACTGGGCTTCCATAGGTAATTTTGGGATGGACTGTATGAAAAAATAAGATAAACTATGTTCCATTATAACAGAAAATCAAGATGTTACTCAGATTTGATAAACTTTTGAATAAATACCATGTCACCCAAATGGACACACTCTACATATAGCTTAAGTCAGTTTTACAATCACACGTTGAAAATTCTACCAGCCAGTAGTCCAAAGGCAGTGCTTTCTCAGGGGAAAATATGCAGGAGTGACTGAAGGAGGTTCTGTTCAGGGAGTATTATGGCAAGAACTGTGCTAGTAAGATATTTTATTTAAAATGAGAGTTTTGAAATAGATCAGAGAGTGAATTTTGTATAAGTCAGGTGGATTCGTTATTTAACACAGGATACTTTGCAGATTGTTTAAGCTCACGTTCCTATGTATAGATGTGAAAGCAATACAATAAAGACTGACCTTTTCCATGAAAAATTAAGCAGTTGTGTTGGAGTTGTTCTTTTTCAGTTTGAAAAAAAAAATAATTGAAATATGCTTTCAAGGAAATTCCAGTTTTCCTGCAGGTACCTGCAAGTATTTCCAGACTGCTGAGATGGCCAGCAGGTAGGGAATCCTTCTCATGAATAGCTACTTTAAAAATCAGACCTGAACTGAAACATCAGGAACTGTGGTGGGGGGAACCCACATGTTATTGAGGGCAGGCATTGGATTGGTTTTGTTTCACTATCATTATGCTTTTTAGAAAAGTCTGATTTTTGTAACTGCAGTTGTTAAACCAAGTTGATGTATCAAGAACATTTTGGATAAAGCAGAATTGCAAACAATTCTGCTGACACTCTCAGCATGATGTCTGTCCTCTGCAGTCTGCCTGCCATCTGCTCCCAGCGTGGGCTCCCCGATGCAGACAGATGGTGGCAGGAGTCTCTTGACAGCCAGTATGAAGGAACAAGAGGGTGATGGTTTAGATCCCCCATGAAACAATGACAAACTTGTGTATCCTGATACTCCCAGTGTGTTGCATTCAAATAGCACAGTTTAGCTCCTAGGCAGTAGAAATTAGCTCCCGGTTCCCAAAATTCTGTGCTCCAAATGCAATTTTCAGCTGCTTCTGCAAGAGGGGAAGCACTGGCACCCAACCAAGTTGTCTTTCTCCAAGATACATTTCATCAGGTGCAGTTCAGGACTTTTAAACACTGATAAGTGTTTTGTTCCATGCAATCCCTGGACAGCAATTCAGGAATGAAGTCAGGGCACAATATTCTAACACATAAAGATACATTTAGGGATGATAAGTCCCCATTTAGGTACCTATAGAAAGAATAACCTATAGTCCCCATTTAGGTACCTATAGAAAGAATAAAGGTTAAAAGCTTGTCAAGCTTGTGTTCATGTGCCCATTTGGTACTAACACAGGAAAGGCTGAATTTTGCTGCTGAAGGGGACATTTCTGCTGCCTCTATAATTATTAATTCATAGTGTTCACAGAGGTGGCTTCTCTAGCTCTTCAGGGTCCCACATATGCCATTTTAAGAACATGGTTCAGTTTGTCACTATTGGTACTTACTGCAGTACTTAGCAGTTTGTAGTGAAGTCTCTGCAGTGGCTTTGTGCCACAGTGCACAATAAAGCAATACAAATTTCACTGAGTCAGTCACTTTGGAGATTCTGAATCTTAGATCAAGATTTCTGATTTCTCAGAACAGCTCAGCTTCCTGCATTTAAAGGATGGGGAGAGTGTTACAGGCTCTGACTACCATGATAATACAATCCTTGGCATTTTAGCAAGGTTTCTTTGACAACAAAAAGAGATGGATATAAAGAGAGCTGCATTTTTATCATCCTAAAAGATTTTTTAGAACACAGATTTGATCACAACATCTTCTTCGAGGGTAGCCAGTGAATTCAGTCTCTATACACAAGGCACTCACTTGACAAAAGCATTTTAGAGGAACTTGGTGCCATAAGAATATCCAGACTTTGAACCAGGATAATTTTAGAACTTTTAACTGCAAAGATGTAGAAAGGATGAAAAACCCTTTTTGCTTTTATTAGCAGGCGGCCTCAGTCAGCACATTTGTATCTCTTGATCCTGAATTTACAGTCTGTCAGTTGGCATTGCAAGATCCTGTTCCTGTTAAGAAAGAATTATTTCTCCATTTCCAGCCCACTGAAGTGTTAAGTGCCAGCAGGACCATTCTGTCTCCCTCACGCAGTGCTTTTCATTAACCTGCAATATGAATCCCCAAGCCTGGTACTGTGTCAGAAGCCAGCAGTTTCTGTGTGGTTTCATAGCATTTCCAAGAGAAAAATAAAAATAATTTTCAACAGGTACTACAAGGGACTGTTAAACAGAATACTTTTATTAATACTTTAAAAAAGGTGTGTAAAGACAACCAAAACACCGTATCAAAATTTACACTCTTATAAATGCCCATCTCCCACTAACTCAGAGAACAGCAGTAACCCAAACATGATTTTAGCAGTCCAGACAGCATCCTGTAACATTCAGCTGTCTGTAATATTTAGCACATTCTCAGACTCAGTCATGGTAAAGTGCAGCTGCAGAATATATCCCTAAAGGGGCATTTGTCATCCAAAGCTTAGTTAAGAGAAGCCAAGGCAAGGGCTCACCATGGATGTGCAGGGCTGCAATGCCGCAGGCTGATGGGAATATCACACAAGATTTGGCTCAAACTACCTCCCATTCAAGCAGCTCAAAGAGGAGAGTATAAGTAAGATTTTTTTATCCATGGCTTTGGCTAGAGTTCAGCTAGAGAGAAGAGCCATGCAGATAGTTAAGAAAAATACTAATACATTCTAATTACAATCATATTCTCCACAAAGTTTTTCTACCTTGCTCTCTATTCCTTCACGTTATGTCTGATTCCCTGCTCTCAGAAACAGACCTTCCTTGCTTCCTTCTTTCTTTAATTTGTCCACTCTCTTTAATTTGTCCACATCCCTGCTGTCAAGATTCTCCAGGCACTGCAACTTAAGCAGAGGAGTAGAAGTTGCTGGAAAGAACATGAAGATTGTGGTTTTGAACTGTTTAAATTAGGGACTTTTTAAAGCCCAAGAAACGGAGTATTTGAGCAGTTAGTTGAGAGATTCTAGTTTGCACAGATCCTTGGGTCAGTATTGTCAGTGCTTCCTAGCAGAAGAGATTTAAAAGAGGTTGCTGAACTAACCCTGAGCTAACTGTGAAGCAGAGACTTCCCAATTTGTAGCATTTTGAGCATTCTTAGCTTTTTCCATCCCTTTTCGTTGTTCTGTCTCAGACTGTATCTGGACAGGAAGCCAGAATGGTGGTCCTGACCTGACAATTGCCTCTGCACAACTGTAGGTTCTCTTCATGTTCACAGAGCAGAAATAAAAGAAAAAAGAGACAATTGGTTTGCTGTTGCAGTCAGCAGGATGAATATTTGGCCCACATATGACTGAGACCAGCAGCATAAGCATGATAGTGCTTTGAAATGTGCTTTTGTCTGTGATTGCGTGGTTACTCATAACTCTGTACCAGAAGGCCACATAAACCACACACAGTAGTGATATCACTGTCAAGTATAAAATTGGTGCTTGTAAACATCTATGCTGCCAGCTGCATTTAAGAAATTAAATACCAATCCAGGTATATGAATTTAAAGTTCTCATTTGAGACAAAGTAAAAACCTTCAGATTGTCACTTTGAGGATTTGTGTACAATAAAATGGCTATTTTTATCCATTTGGATTTCTGTGATAATGTTAGAAAAATCCTTCACGTTTTTCACTTTTAATTCCTTTCTTTTCATTACTTCTTTCTTTTCTTTCCTCAATCTTTTTGAAGGATTCCGTAACAAGTCATAGAAGATATGTTTCTATCCCTTAAGGCAGCATTGATTATTAGTATGAAGAAAAGAGCAACTTCTAGATTCTTGTGGATAATCTTACAATATCAGAACATTTTCTGGGGCTGATGATTCTTTTTTATGCTACTCACCCTAGTGCTTCAAATCAGGCCATACAGACAGGTGAAATCTGTAACACTGAGCTTTAGAAGTCCGAAGTCATCAGACCAAATTTGATGGCAGTTGCCACTGGCACCATGAAATGAACAATCAGATTTGATCTGTCAGTGCTTCAGATGTTGCAGGTTGAGCAGCTTTCAGTTTGCTCTTCAATGAATCAATGATGGAATTTTATGGTATCAATATCTTGGTGGTTCCTGGTCTCCTTTATTGGTGGTCACAGTATCCAGATGCTCTTTTCATCTTTGAAATTTGATGTTGCTTAACTCTTTATCACTTCAGTAGAAATACAGTTGGGTCTCTGAACAGCATTTAAAACTCTATAACTCACCCAATTTAAGCATCACTTAGAAACTTAAATGTGACTTTTTTGCAATGAACATGAAAACACCAATTCATAGAGCAGCAAGGAGACAGGAAAGCACAGAGGACACCCTCCCCTCTTCTTTATGACACCTGTGAAATGATGAAAACAGAACATTAGATATATATGCCCATCAGACTAATCACCATTAAGATTACCAAAATCATAGATTTGATGAGCTCTCTAAACAGACAACAGTGACTGGTGGATGCTGGATGTTTCAAGGTTGGCAGGCAGGATCCAGACTTCCTGCTGGTATTTATCCTCAGTGCTAATGCAGGTGTTCATATCCCTATTGTCTCCTTTCCTGAGTAGGTAGGGTTTTTCAACAGAACAAAGACTTAGTTGACTGTGGGCTAGTAAGGAGCACCACAATTTTTCACTGCTGCTGTGTAAAGCAGGTCTGTGAAGCTGCTATGGCACCTGAATCTTCCACAACCTGTAGCCAGCTCAGTGCCATACAAACAGCCCAGTGTACATCTGGTGATTACTGCACTGAGAGCAGGAGTCATGCAAAAGCTTGGCCCACTGCATGGTCCAGGGAGCCACTGGCAACTGCAGCCATTCCATGGCCAGGCCCATTCAAAGCATGGCTCATGCAGCTGGTGATCACACTGCAATTTGTTTTCTTGCTATCTAAAGAAAGATGGAGCACATCTGATATCTGGCTTGACTCTGGCATCTCATTCTTCTGGCATCATTTCACTGATGCAACCTGCATATTTTTTTTTAAGAGCAAGAGGAAGCACATGGCAGAAAACTGGAAACAGAAATCCTACACAAACCCCCCAGTTTCCCTGCTGGCTGCAGCTCTTTCAGTCCAGGACCATCAAGGCAGTCAGATCCTGGTAATCATTCACAAACTTATTAAATTCTTCACAATGCAGTACTGCAAGGATCCTTGAAACTGTGCAGGCAAAATCAATGAAGTAAAAGTGACTGCCAGTGGCTAAACCATACAATGAGACTGAGAGCAGGGAATGTAGGAGGGAGTGTTTTGCTCTGAGTACAGTACAGGTACAGCTGCATAGTGAGACAAGCAGCTGTTGAGGATTTGTACTAAACAAAGGAAAAATGCAAGGTCTTACTAAAAATCAACACAAAACAAGCTCTGAAGAGCACAGAACTCATCTATTAAACATGAGAAGTACACAGAGCTTTAGTTTTCCACAACAGAAAAGAGAAGGTAAGCAGGGCAGCTGCCAGTCACTGAACTGGGCTGGACTGGGAGTTCTAGAAGTCCATTTTTCTTAATACAGCACTTGCAGTCTGCTAGTGCAGCTGCCAGGGAGGTGGGGGATGCAAGGTGAGTGTGGGGAAAGGGGGCCTGATGAGACATTGATCTGTGCCACTCTAGGGCAGCATCTTCAAACTCGTCCATGGATACATGAATGCTGTTACTGTGCCTCCTGCCAGTGAGCCTGGAAACAAACCTGGTTGTCTCAGGCAGCCAAGGTTTGTGTTACCTTTATGGAATCCTCCAAGTCTACACACTGATCCTGGAGTCCAGCTGGTGAAGGTGTTCAAGAACTCCATGGGGAATTGTGGGATTCCACATCCTGTAAGAGCAAATTCAGAAAGGAAAGAGATTTTAAAAGGCATAATTTGCGTCACCTCCTTTTGGTGTTTTTGGTATGTTTGTGGTTTTTTTGGTTGTTGTTGCTGTTGTTTTCTTTTTTTTTAATAAGCTATGGAGCAAAGGAAAATGCATTTTGATTTAGAAAAAAGCAGTTCAGTACTCCATAACCTTGTTGATTCTGGTTACAGGACACAACTGCACTCCTGTCTCTAACTGTTCTCGAAGTTTCCATCAAACTCCCTTCCTCTCAATGTGTACTGGTAGCTTCAGTCTATTTAACTTCTAATGATAGCTACTCACTGTTTATCCCTCAAACACAAGTGGTGCAGCACAGAGTAGGTCTGGTTCTCTGGGAGGGTGGAAGATTAACAAAGGGAGGCTCAGTGTAAACTGTTTAAGGCAAGACAAGCTCGACTGCCTGGGACCACTGAGAACTAATGCAGCTGAAAAACAATGTTTTTTAACATCTCTGCTTTTGTACTTTGGTGATGTCTTCTTTTGTGCTTCTTATAAATCTGACAAATACAGAAGGCAGCTTTAGCATGATCTCTAACCCAGTTTTACAGGATGAAGATACAGCAAACAGCCTGTCAAGAGACTTACACCAAGTTCTTTATATGGGGACATTTTCGTAGGCTGTCAGTCAGCTGCTGGGCTCCAACACCAGTTATTTTGTTATACTGAACACTGAGGAATAAAAACAACTTTGTTAATCCAAATCAAATGCTGTAATCAGACATTTAATTCAAAATCAAAAATACTAAATAGGCTAATCTGCAGATGGGGTAAGAAAGAAAAAAGGAAAAAACCCAAAATAGATTGCTGATTCAAAAAACCTGTATAATATACTCAAAAGGTTGAATGAGAACTTCATTATTTTAACTCATCTGAGGGATTCCTTTTCCTATGTACCTGAGGTCATTCTCCAGCTCCCCATGACCCTATTCTCCCACCTTATCACCAATAGTTTTGGGTTTATGGTGAACTGTTCCTTAATCCCTTTCTAATCACTCACTATCTATCTGATGTGCATAAGCACATTTTCCCCGTGAAATTTCCCCAAAATATTCTTCCTCAGTTTTTGTCTTCTCTAAAACCAAACATGGAACATTTGTATTTTCAGTCTTCAAGGAAGTAAGCTTTCCTGGGCCATCTCAAAAGATTTCATACTCACTCTAACACTCTTAAAGATGTCATTGCAGGAAGAACTTTCGCCAGATTTTCTGCTCCAAAATCACAAATGTTGTTATTGTACAAGCTGCAGAAAACCAAACCAGTATAGTCACAATTGAATAATGGATAATGTAAACAGATATTAGATCAAGGGTTTTCAAATATGGTCAATACATCTTAACTTTCAATTTATCCTTATTTGCAGTTGAAGTGTAAAACACACATTTGTATTTCCTGTGTCAAGTAAGGCAAATGGCCACATCCTCCTTCACCTAGCACAGGTACAGCAAAAATAGGTCTAGGTTCTATTATTCTATGGATAATAAGAACATTTCTGTTTACATTAGATCAAATTAAAAATCTGACAAAAAATGAAGCTCAAATATTTGGGGTACAGCATTAAAAAGATTTCCCCATCACCAAATTATTCCAGAATTGCACACCAGGGTTTCTTGCATTCCCTACTTCATTCAGGCCTGTGCCAGATATCCCAGTGGAGTGGGATGGACCATTTTCCCTGTATCAGCAAACACAGACAACTTTGTTGCAGAAGATGGTGCATGTATGTGCAGGGCATGATTCATAAGTGGGTATTATGGACTGGATTTAAAAATCAGCGCAGTCCTTGCTATATTCCCGAGATATCCTTCTATGTCTGTCATACTTCTTCTCCTCTTCTTTCTGAAGACTTTATGCAAGAATGCAGTCAAAAGCTTGGCTGCTGCACAGTGTTACCCCTTTGCTCCGTGTTCAGTAGCTTCTGACAGAGATAACAAGGTATGTTTTACAAAACAGCTCAACAGGACACAACTACTCACCTTAGTGTTTTTAAGGAAGACAAGGAAGGGAGAGCTGTAGCGAGGTTCTCTGCACCCAGGTCTGTTATTTTATTCTGTGATAAACTACAGTAAGTGAGATCACTTTGTTAGTTGAGCACATTTATTCTAATTTATTACAATGTGGGGGAAATTAATTTTCAATTTTTTAAAATATAGTTTGGACAGTCTGTTTAGACCAAATGCAGAGAAGAGGGCAAAATAGAGCCCTTGAAGGGAAGTCAGGAAGGATTAACCTATTTGTCTAATGAATGTACCCATTAAGAATCTCCATAGGCTTATTGGTCTTCCATGCCCATGGGATACTTTTGCCCATAACTGTTAACACAGACCCTTAACCCTCTAGGTTTAATCTGTTTCTTTTCAAAATTTCCATGAACTGTTAACCTTGCACTTACTTTAATGTTTCCAGTGATGTCAGGGTTGGAAAGACTTCAGATAGACGTTTTGCTCCTTCATCTCCTATGCCATTTTCACTAAGAGCATCAAGGCTGTGTGACGACAAAGAGAGAATTAGCTTCCCTTTTAATCTAAATTTTTGTGGTTTATTCACCTCAGAGACCACTCTATCCATCTCGAAAAGCTTCTTCTCTGCAGTAGCCTCAATCAGCATGAAGCATCACACAAATTACAGCTTCTCTAATAAGCAGCTTTCTGCTGCCCAAATTTACAGCCCAAGAATTTTTTTTACTAGTTGAATGGCTTGACCCATTTCCTTTGATATGCAAGATTATTAAAATGGTTATGAAATAGCTGTGTTCCAGCTAAGCTGAAAGGAGATTTCCTGTGCACACAAAAATACTGACAAAATCCAGCAAAGGCTGTAAATCTGTGCCTAAACAGCTTCTTCTCCAGAGAGGGAGTATTAAAAATGAAGTTTTTCCTCATATCTAGTCAAAATTTCAGATACTGGATCCCCTTCTAATCTGACAGATAATGCTGGGATATATTGGACATATTTCGGTTTTAAAGCTTTATTGTTCTCCTGAAATATCATGAAAAGGCCAGATACACTACAGATAAATGGCCAATGGGCTGACTAAGGCCAAAGGCCCTCTCAAAACCCAGTAACCTTCCCACAGATGCCATGGCACAACACTGACTGCTGCTGGTACAATTGTTTCAGTGTAAAGGAGCTTAAAACTACAAGAGAGTTGGTTTGTCATGGATATTCTGGAGCTCCAGTGAAGACAGAAGTCACTGCAGGCAGTTGATCAGTGGTGGGGCAAGAAGTGGGGAGCATTCAGGGGGCTCTGTACTGAACCTTTCACCACTCAGGAACACCCCAGGAAGGGACTGAGGAGTTCTGAACAAATCACCACCAGGTGTCTCGAGGGAGCACGGGGAGTGTCAGCTTTCAGTCTGCTGTTACAGTCTGGGAATGTTTCTGCTGTTCAGTTTGGTCATCCAACAAGGAGTCTTGTTGGCAAATAAAATATTTCTTGGGTACAAGAGCTCCTCCATCCTCAAGGCCTGCTGAGGAGAAAGTTGGCAAAGTTAATCTTTAGCAGAACTCACTCTAAGTGCTGAAGTGATGGAAATGCTGCAAGAATTTTCACGAGTTTTAGCAATCCTTGAAGGCCACATGCTGGACCCAGCCTGGAAGGAAATACAGATGCAGCAGGTTTTTCACATGCTCACAAGCAGCAAAACTCATGAATTTTTAAGTTCTTTCCCTGCAGCCCCCAATATAAACTCGTTTACACTCCTCAGAAGCAGCCATTCCCTACCACCTGCTCCAAGGAATTTTACTGTGAAGCCTCCAGATGCGGACCAACAAGGCTAAGGTCAGGCAGGACAGAGCTTGAACAGCAGCAGGGGGATATGCATTTGCCACTTTTTTATTCCTCTTTGCAAGACTCATCTCACTTGTTTTACATTCTTGTATTTCTGTTCTTTCTCTACCTTTTTCAGGTTTTTAATTTTAAGTATAATCTTGAGATGAAATATATATCTATCTCAGTATAACTGAAATGAAAATAAAATTATTTTTTCTCCCAACTAATGCCAATTCAGTCTAACTTAAGATCAGCATTTTACTGCAGCTTAAAGCATAAATTGCACTTTGATATTCATGCTCCAAGCATTTGTCTCTCACATCCTATTTGGAGTCTCTTTGGTATCAGAACAATTTCAGCTAGTTAAAAGGATTAGAATTTTGAACAAAAGTTAAATAAAGGGAAATAGGAAGAGGAAAGGAGGAGAGAAAGCAGCATAAAATCAGAAGTGAGGCCAAGCATAGCTGTCCCAGGTTGTGTTAGATCTGCAGAGCAGGAAACAGGTGAAGACCTGATGAGAATTCTCCATTGCACTGCTGCAATTTCTGCCCAAATGAATTCACATGCTATGGCAGGATATTTTGAGCAATAGAATAGCCTTGGAGGCTGCTTACAGTTTGGAGGAAAAAAAGAAGTGTTACTAAAACCTCACTTTTAAAGTAGTGTTACCAAGTCAACCTTCCGTCTTCCAGGCAAAGGGTGCTAAATAATATATTTGGGAGGCATTCTCTGATGTAATTCTCTCATGCCCTTAGCTCTGATAGGGTAGAAAATTACATCAGAAGACTCAGATAGAAAAGTTGAGTGTTTCTGTGGGAAAAAATATTTCCTAAGTAGTTGGATCACAGTCAAGATGTTTTATGCCTTGTGGCACAAGATTACACATGGTAGTAAGGAGATAACTTGTACTAAAACCAAACAAAATTGGTAGAGCCCTGTTGATCTGTATCACTGCAGGAGCCAGGAATTATGCTTTTTTGAGTTTTGGCCATAACTTAATAAATCTAGTTCAGAGAATAGCAAGATAGCAATAAATGGGGTTTACTTAATGCTTTACCATAAGCTGAGTATACATCAGTGCAATGGCTGTAGCCAACATCAATGACTGCTCCTCCTTAAACGTGACCATCTCAATCAGTAGAGGTTTAGCACTTACGCAAATTCGAGTTTTCTGAGGTTTCTGATGGCAGGAATTTCATAGCGGGTGCAACCAGGTGCTCCTTGCACACTAAATAAATCACAGTAGAACCAGAGTATGATAAATATTTTAGCAGCCAGAACCGTGCTTTAAAAATTATTTGTTAGCAAAATTTTACAGAAAATAAACTGCTGCTGCCTTAACTGAGGAACCAGGAAACCTCAGAGTAACTTCTGCTCCAATCTTTCTTCAACTGAGTAATTTCAATCCAATAATTGCCTTTCATAGTGCAAATGTTTGCTCCTTTTCCAATAAAACTTAAAAATTTTTTTTTCTAAATCAACTGTTTTCTGTCAAACATGAAACTGTTTTGTCTGTATTTTAATCAAAATACTCCATCCGAGTTAAAATTGAAGTAATCATTAAAAAAAACCAAACCAACAACAGAACTTTATTTCTGCATGTTTTTAATTGCAACCAATCCCCTAGCTACATCAGCAGCAGCAATGGAACACAGGGTTTCTAGACCATGTAACACAAGCTTTTACCTCCTGGGCTAAAGGACTGACTCAGGCCATTTGGGACCAGGGCAAAACAGGCTTTCGTTTGTGCCCAGGTGCTGCAGGGGGAAAGAATCAGCCCAAGTTATGTAACTGGCAGCAGTTGGAAGATGGCATACTCAGAGATTAAAGAGAAATGACAGCTGGCTTTTTTATTGGCAGTTTTGATGACTGCTCTGCACGCTGCTGTCATTGCTCCTCCCTGCCACAATGGCCAGCTCACATCAGGGTAGGAGAACCCCCTGAGATGACACAGGAGCTTGCACTGCCCTTAGTGACTTCTCCTCTGGACAAGCAGACAACTCCATTGTCCAGCATTGGTAGTGAAACCCTGTTTTCATAAGTTGCTGGTGTAAGAGAAGTTTTGAACATAAATAATCCTACCAATTCATCATCTTCTCCTGCATCTCTACAAGGTCGGAGAGGTCACTGATGTCCTTCATTGTCTTTGCCTTAAAGGGATCAAGAACAAATTTCTCTGTGGATGCTTTCAGCAGTTCGTAGTCTTTTGTCTGTTCTAAAGATTTCCAGAGCCTGACTGTGTCACTGAGGGAGGCCCTGTGAAGTAACAAAACATGCAAAACCAATAGATGTGACTGCTGTTGTTGCATGAAAGTGTCACCTACGCACAGTGCAATGCATAATGCTGTGGGTACAGAGAGTGACCAACCTGAACGATGTCACATTCCTGAGGCTGACCAAGGCTTGCAGCCCTTGCATGTCAATGCCACTGTTTCGCAAATCCAAGGAAAACTCTTTTCTTGACCTTTTCAAAATTGAGTGCAGTACATGGACATCAGGTGGTGTAAGAACTATGCCCAGAAAAGACAAGTCTGGCTCGAGTCTTAAGGCCACATGCTGCAGAAGATAATTGTTCTGTGTTTCATAAACACAACGTAAAAGCTCCAGCAACCTCTCTGGACAGAGAGTATTAATCTGCAGCCTTCTAATGTATTTCAAGAGTGTTTTCTGCTTCTTGGTTGATTGTTTTGCATCCTCATTTGAAAGAGAGCAGAAGTAGGGGTCATCCTGGAGAAACATCAAACCAGCCAAAAATCGAGGCATTAAATCTAACCAGTTATAAGGTTTTTTCTTCTTGGATAGAAAAGACAGGTACTTTGTTAGATTTTTATCCTTGAGCTCTTCTGCTAACAAAAGGTGAAGTGCACACAAGAAATTCTGAATGGCAAAATCAGAGAATGTGCTCCCAAATTCCTCCTCTTCACTATCTGAATGTCTTGGGAGTGCAAATGGCAGGAAAAACCCATATTTCAGAGCAAACTCCTTAACTCCCTTAGAAGGAAGGAGATCACTTTTCATGGCGCTTTGGTGCTTTTCTCCAAGACACCAGGCTATACGGGCTAGGGTAGCAAGACTCTCTTGATTTTGTGTGGTTGTAACATCTGTTTGCATTATCTTCTGCTGAAAAAATTTCAGGAAGACTTCAGTAAGAGTTGAAGGAAGACTTTTCTCTCCCATTTCAAGTACTGTCTCACAGAGAAAACAAACAAATCTACACATAACAGGGCTGTAACAATGACTGAACAAGTACTCACACTCTTTGATCAATTTCAGTGCACTATCACAGTAGGGTGATTCTTCAAAATATTTGGTTATGTACAATTCTCTCTGCTGAGGGGAAAATCCTACTATTTCAATAGTCTTATCCACTTTGGACACGCACTGGTACAGTTTGTCTTTTGGTCTTGCTGTAAATAATAAAGTACAGCCATTGAGTATCTTTTTTTGGATGAGTCCTGAAAGCAGCTCCTTTATACTGCACAAATCCTTTTCAGGCTGGCTGGCTGAGCAACGAGGAAAATTCTCGTGATCGTGCAATCCTTTAAAACCATCAAAAACCAGAAGGACTTTAGCAGGATTTTGCAATATATACTCAAAGATCTCTTTGCTTCCCTCTTGAGGTTTTACAAAAAATTCAAGCAGCAGTTCCTTCAGGCTGTATTGCTTCTCAGGCAAGCTTATTTGTTTGCAGTCAAACCAAAATACAAATTCAAACTGAGAAAACTCTCCATTGGACCAGTCCTGGCAGATCTTCTGAATGAGAATGCTTTTGCCCATTCCTGCTTTTCCCAGCACCACAATCACTTTAGTCTCTAAGTCTTTACGTGGTGGGATTTGAAATATTTGGCTTCTGTCAATGGCTGTCTTTTCCTTCTCTTGCAGGCTGCAAGTTACCAGCTCCTTTTCCATTGCTTTTGCACTATTCTTCCCAGTCTTGGTTTCAGTTTGACTTTGAACAAGTGTCCCATCAATGAACAGGTGATCCAGATTTACTTCCCGCTCCGTGGTCACAGACTTGCACATGTCTCGGAAATAATCCTTAAGTGATGAACAGAAAGTTTCCACTTGCTCTAGAGAAATAAAGGGCACACACAGACTGAAGGAACCAGTCCACAAACATAATTTCATGGTGCTTTAAGTGCCTAATTGCAATATGATGAAAGCACAGGCATTCCCATAAAGCCCATAGGTCTGGATTTACCCCATTCAACTGCAGCTGAGAAGTGCAGGCACAACAAGCACGTTCAGCTCTATGAACTGAATAATTTTGGAGCTGTCTCTAGAGATGATAAAACCACCTAAGTACACTGACCTGCTAAGTAGGTACTACAGCTAGATATCGAAAGGAAGCCAAGTCTAACATCTTGAAACCAGGAATTGTGCTCAGACCCTCAGAACAACTTCACAAATTGTTGAATGATTCCTACAAGTAGCTTTTCTGTCTGGAAAGAAACACAGAATCTTTTTCCAAAAAATACTGGAAGGTTTAAGTTCAAGAGTTCTAAACTTACCTGGTTTTTTGAAAGGTTCTTTAGAAGGAATTATGGAATCTTGAACTTCTTGAGACTTTTCTAAATCTGGAAAAACAAAACAATATACTTGAAGAAGATGCCTAGATAATCAATGATTCAGCTTTACTAATTTTAACAATAAGATTAATGCAAATTTTCAAGTTCATTGCAGCATATATTCAGAGTAAGAGAGATATTATGTTAATTTTACAAGGAAAATGAAAAAAAATTCTCCTGCAAGTAGAATTCTGCTGATGTGCAGTGTTGGAGGCAGAATGGCACCAAACATAACCACAGCTGTTCTGACAGTTGTGTGAAGCAGATCTACCATTAGCAGGTGACATCCACTGTTCTTTTCAAATGTCAGTGTTTTGCATAAATTCATGTTCACACATAGTGTTTCTGTATGTCTTCAAAAGCAATAGCTTCCTTTTGCTATTCTACACCTTGTAACCAAGCACTAAGGATGAAATTCACAGAGAAGTGACTGTTGGCAACAGTATTTACCCATTACTCTCCCTGACAAAGTCCTGCTGCTGTCTGATTTTCTTTCTTCTCGTCTGTTTTCAAACTACTGCTTACTTTTGCACTTGGGTCAGATGAACAGTGTCTGCTTTACACAAAGAAACTGGGAATTCTTCAGAGAGAGCACATTTTCTACACATTGGTAATTGCAGAGTATCAGTTTTGACAGAACTTTTGGTAGGAAGAGCTTTGCAGATGCAAGACAGAATTTAAATTGACAGAGGCTGTAACAAACCCAACCTCAGAGTCTTGTAACCACACACAGCAGAAGTGGGCAAAAAATCACCCACATCAAAACAGATAAATCTCCCTAAATATGTACAAATGTGTTTCATACCATAATATCATTGTGATCATCTTGATGTAGAATGTGGTCTAAATGAAATACAAATCTTAGAGTTTCAGAGATCTGGAAATTAATTCCTACCCTGTGTGCCAGCAGCCTTCAGAATGGTTTGAGTTCAGAGTTGCTTCTAAAAGGGAAGCACCACAGACTTCCAGTGAAAAAGATTAAATAAAGAAGGGTTGTGCAAACAAGTGTCTGGTTTTGATTTACCGTTTATTTTATTAAATAAGAAAGTAGAATGGAAGAACAGAAAGAAATGTGTAGTGAGATATTTAGATGGGAAACTGGTCAAATCAGTCAGGAGTGAAGAACTTTTGAAAAAGGAAAATAAACTGGCTTGGCATCTTACGTGCTAATTCTTCTGCTGCTTCATTTGGAATTCCAAAGCTTGTGGCATACATTTCTTGTGCTGCAGTAAATCAGTGGGAATTATCAGCACTGTTTATTCACATAAACAGTATATACAATTCACAAAGACTTCCCCACACCTAGGGATATTTGCCTCTTAATCTCCACGTTACACTTTTGCTTTTTGGGGTGGTGGAAGCCACCAGAGGGCAACAAACTCCCGTACTGGGCACAGGGACCAGAAACAACACTGATACCAAACTCCAGGTTCCAACAGCTCTCTGAGGGCTGGTAGAAAAGTGTCTCGGGAAAGTTTGTTACCTGAAGTGGGACTGTTATATCCTGACCATGGCTCTCATTTCTTTATAAGCCTTTCTGTGCATTAGGCTTCAGTATTGTTTAGTTAAATAAGTTGTTATCATGGTGGGTTTGGGGCTTCCATGGGAGCTGGCTGCAGTCTGGCTGCCAGCACTGGGCATTTAAGATGCTCAGGCCATGCCAGCATTGGATCATCTCTCACTTTCTGTGGGTGGCCCAGCACCCTGGGCTTACATTGGTTTAAATAAACATGACTTATTCCAGAAACTGATGTCATAGCAAACACAGTGGATTGCTCGCTGAACCTATAGCTCTACAACCCTTATCTGTACTTTCTTCTGGATCAGACTGAGCAGCCAGTGATCAATACAAACAAGGAAATGCCATCAATTTTTATTTTCCTCAATGAGGTCAGTATAAGTAAAGCTTGGAGGGGAGAATTGACTTTGAGTAGAAGTGATATGGTTCCTCTCCCAGTTCGAAGTGCTGTACATACATACACCCCAATTTTCTACTTACCACATAAATTAATTGGAAAACTTGGAGATATGAATGTTTCCATGGAAGATGTCAGCACTGGCAAGAAACAAAGCATAGTTTTCAGCATATCATAACTATCAGTAACTAAATTTAATCAATGCTGCTGTTGGCAGCATTGATTTTTTAGCACTTCATGCCTCTTTATGTGGATGAAAGGCTATTGCTCTTACCTGGATATACTACAACATCAGATGTGCCATTCTCAAGAACAAAGTTAAATATCTGCTGAGGAGGACCTGCAAAGCCTGGATTATCTTGGTACCCTTTCACACCGAGTGGTACGCACTCTGAGGTCAAAGGTTCTGACAATCCTGAAATGAGTGCAGAATAATTACTCTTCTGTTTTTAAAGCTTTATAAGAAAGAAAAAGCTTTATAAAAGCTACTTATCCTTTTTGGCAACTTCTAGGCAAAGCTTCCCTCTGGAGAATTCATAGGATCACATAAGATCCATAGAATCCATCAAAAAAAACCACTTGCAAGGTATGATGAGCATGAAACACAAGGGATTTCCCAGCTTTTAGGAGTCACTGCTTTTGATAGTCTAAAGAGAAAGTCTATTATTATAAGGAAAAGTGCTTTAGGCAAAGTCTGTAAATATATAGCCAGAGATCCAGAGAAGAGAAAATGTGTAAATAGTATGTATCTGCATTAATTTTACCTTCCTTTGCACTACATCCTTCCCACATAACTGCACATCATGCAAGCTGTACAAGCATCCTCCCTGTCAACCCACACTGGGGAAGTTTTTTGATGATTCAATGCTTGCAATTTAATCAGCCATAGCTCTGAGTTTCTGTAGGTGGGACAGAATTTCTTCTGCTACTTTATGCTGTTTCAGCTCGTATCAGGTACTTCAAGGCTTCCAACTTACACACTGCTGTTGGTTCCTTACCAGCACAGACTTAGCAGTGAAAGGTCTTGAACTGGGCCTTTGTCATTAGCACTTCTCAGTGTACCATGAGCACCCTCTGCTACCCAGCATGGCCCAGGTCAGGTGGCTGCACAGCCCATCAGTGAGATTACTGCTCAGCTTTTATGAGCTAAATCACAGCCTAGATTTTGCTCTACTGTTGCAAATGTAATTATCTCTCAGTCCTTTACAAACCTCTTGGTGAAAAAGAAATTGGAACAAAATTAAAGCTTATTAATGAAAATTTTGTGACTTCCTATTCTTAAGACAAGTAATTACTTAGATTAGCATATTGTAAATAACTGTTCTCTTATAACCTGCACCAATTAAATGAAAGATTCATTCTATTTCATTGGGGGCAATGCCCTTTTAATTTCCCTTGAATATTTTTCATTCTTTTAGTGAGTGCCACACTTTTAAGTGCTTGACGGGAACAGCTGCCATACCTGTTTTTCCTGCCACTGCTCATAGTCAATGACAAGGTTTATAAAAGAGTTTTCCCCTTGTGTAAATCAGCCTGTGCACAGATGCACACCTACAGCTGTACTCTACGTACCAGAAATTATGAAGCTTCTTTCCAGTCCATGGGCAGCAGGAACAGAAAAGGACATGTGCTGGTTAGTTAGGGAGGTGCAGCTCACGGGATGGCTGTTGAAAGGCATAGCAAAGAAACTGCCATCCCCTGCAGACACTGGAGGGACTTCCACTTCAAAATAAAACAGCAAAACAAAAGGAAAAAGTTGTCTCATTGGTAGAAGTTAAAGGAACCAAAGAAGAGTTCTCAGTAGATATGATAAACCACTTGATTCTGATCAGCTGTGTTTTGATTTTCCAAAAGCAAGAACTATTTACAATAGCTTTCTGAAAAGTATTTAGCTCTCAAAATCTAAAATGTATTTATTAAATTCTGTAGTAGATCACTTTTTCTTCTCAGTAGTTCACTCTTTAAATTTTCTTTTTCTTCATCGTTCCTGGCCTGTCTTATTTCCAGATGTATCTAGATGTACATGATCTTACACATGGATGATTGACAGATAAGACATAACAAGGCCTTGCATTGGCTGTACCAATTTTCCAAGCACAGTTTGTTGTCTCAATATTGCACAAGAGCAGAGACGTCCAAGAGCAATAAACTGGGGACCTTGACTCCCTACTTAGACACTACAGTGCTTGTAAGGACAACTAGTGTGTATTAAATGTCTCCCAAAGAACAGTCACAAACACCAGAATTTTTAAAGATGCATCTTTTCTGCAGCACATTTTTTCTCTCCAAGAACAGGGCAAATGGGGAGAGAGACTCGTGCATTTTTCAATTTCATCTGCTTATCAAAAGATTCTTACAAATCAAGTAAGACACACTTGCTTATTTGAATTAGTCTGCTAGTTTCCTTGGTTTTGCCACAACCCTTATTCTCAGTCGGTTTTGTTTTTTCCTTCCCTCTCCTGTCTAGCTGCAACAAGTAAGTGTGTATTTCATCACTTTCTGTGGTCTGATGTTTTTATCAGGAGCTACAAATCTGTCTGAGGTTTGTGTCACTATTTCCCTCAATTCCTTTGAAAGAATATAATCCTTGGCTTACTACTTTGAACTTTAGTACACATTATTCTCTTTACTGTAAGTAGTCTTACACCTCTGAAGAGCTGCTGCATTTGCCTTTACAGGATTATACTGTATTACTTGTGACAGGTTAAATAACCCCCCGATTTTCTCAAGTAGCTCATCTTTTTGTCAACTGGATTTTTTCTACCCAGTACTTATACTGTCTTATGTATATGTTCCTTCCTCAGCACCTTCATTGGGTCAAGGACAGTAGAGAAACCGATAATATTCTAAGGACTTCCAGCAAAAGGAGAGGTGCGGCTTTACAAAGCACCTGTTAGCTCTGTAATGATACTTTCGACTGGAATGCAGGTTCTGTAGGGTGAGGCATTTGGAACTGATGTGCCATTTCCTTATGGTAAACTATTATTGTTAGTGTGGCATAAAAGGCTTTTAAAAGTGCCAAATCAATAAAGGAACTCAAGCAAATAGAAAGTATTCCACTTTTAACGGGTGCTGACTGCCAGGAACTTCACCTGTGTCTAAATAACTACAATTAGCAGGTATCAGTTCAGTAGAAACTCTGATAACCTTCCCAGAGCTAGCAAACATATTTTTTCACAGCTAATTCTGCTCAATCCTCCCTCCCCACTCCCTCAGAACTCCACAAGAACACTGGAAAACCAGTTTGGATCACAGTCATGGTGCACATGTATGCTCTCTATGACTTCCATGCAGTCTGTCCCACTTCCTTACCTGAATTATGCTGAGGTGCAGTCCCGAGATCCAAGCACTCTGGATGGATCTCTAGGTCACACACTGGTTTAGCTGCCCTGCCTGACATGTACATGGCCCCTATGGTTTGGTACAGTCAGAGTTCCCCTTAGGAGGCTTGTGGGGTGTGCTGACATACAATGAGTAATAAGTCCATTCAAAACGTAACATAAAATAGTCACAACTGGTTGCTCTCACATGGATTTTGGAAGAGTATTTTGCTGGTTTAGCTGTGCCTGAAATACCCCTTTAGGCCACAGTTGGGTAAGAACATTAGCACCAGTCTACACCTAGGGAACAAGTTCCAGCCTGCCTGCTGGCCTCAGGTGTTGTTTTGTAGATGGTCTAACGATGTGCGAAACCCAGAAATTTCCCTTTCTCCCTTTCTTTCTTTGGTTTAAAGGACTTTACAGCATGGACTGGGCCAAGAAATCATCTCTTCACAGTTACTATTTTCACTAGGACGTTTCCCTGGATTTTTGGATGATGTCACACACGGAACGAAGAGGATCAAACCCAGGACATGCGGAGCTGTGACCTGATGGGTAACATGGCTCAGCTCATAGCTTCGCATGTCCTGGGTTTGATCCTCTTTGTTCCAAGTCAGACATCGTCCAAAAATCCAGTGAAGAAAAATATGTACTGGATAACATTTACAAAATTTGGCACTGAGCCACTTCTCCACTATTTTGCTTTCTTCTCTCATGTGGATTTAGGAAAGCTCAACTGTGCCTTTGCTGATGTTAAACAAGTAATTTTCCTATTACCTGGCAGGAACATGTACTTTTTAAGCATAAGTATCCAACTTTTCCTAGGCTACCATATAACTGATGCTAAGATGCACAATTTAATAGCTGCAGATAAGAGGACATAGATTTGTTATATCATAAATTAGTCAGAGGAATGTAAAAGTGTGATTTTTGCAGAAACATGAAAATGCATGATGATCAAAATCACCAAATCTATGAGATCAAACCTTTCTAGAAGTTAGAGTTACAATACCTAACACAGGATGAGATTTTGGAACATGAGACAATATATGTTCAATAACCTTTTCCTATTTAGCCAATGACTTACCAATTTTCTTATATTTGGGTTCTGAAGCATCACAGTAACTCTCTGGAGAGCCTAAGAAGGCTGAAAAACAGAAAGATCACAGTAAGTGACAAAATTTTAGTTATTTTAAGTTTACCCCATGAAACTTATTTTAACTTTTTAAAGTTGAAGGGGGTGTTATCAGTTTCAATTCAGCTATTTCAGAACTGTACAGGTCCACTGTATAAAAATGAATGTGAAAAGCCTCATGTTATTTCAATCTGACTGTGAAGTTTTAATTAGGCTGCAGATTTTTGTGCCAAAGATTTTTGCTGTTGTTCTTGCTGTTAAAGAGGCAATTGTTCATCCAACGCTTGCTAAGCTATAGATACACTGAAAACAAAGTCAACACTGTCATGAGGACGACAAACATGCAAAGAAATATAACATGTTTAATGTTATGTTACAGGACAACAAATTCTGTGAACTGTGAATTCTACGCTTGGAAGAGCTGCTTTCAGTTCTGGCCCATGAGCGTGAACAAAGGCAGAGGAAGCACATGTGGTTTCAGTGAAGAACTGCATGACAAGTGCATTGGGGCTGTGCTAAAGCCAAGGGGTTGTAATGTGAGTTTAGAACTCAGGTACAAAGCCTTTCAAATTCTCACTGTTTTACACTTACTTCGTTTAAGACATGTCTGCATCTTTATGTCAGGAAATTTCTCAGTGTTTTCAGCAGCAATGTCATCCAAAATAAGGTTCCCTGCTAAAAACATGAAATATGGCCAAATGTCAATGTTTGTTCTCCTAAAAAAATTACAGAAAGAAGTAAAAACAAGAGAAACACACCATCAGAGAGCAAAGATGAGATATGCTCCAAATAAAAGATAAAAACCAAATCATGTGATAAAAGATGTATCCAGGTCCATATGATTTAGAAAGCCCACAGAGCTCTGAATGCAACTTTGTCAGCCTGTGTTAATTTCTGAACTGCAAAATATTAATCTACTGCCATAAATCCAGTGGCTAATAAAATGTAAGTACTTCTCAATGCTTTAATGATGAGCAAAGGATAAAACATCTCAGCTGTGTCACAGTGTGATCTCAGTGCTACTCAATTTATGTA
This sequence comes from Ifrita kowaldi, assembly GCA_013398055.1. Classification (NCBI taxonomy): domain Eukaryota; kingdom Metazoa; phylum Chordata; class Aves; order Passeriformes; family Cinclosomatidae; genus Ifrita; species Ifrita kowaldi. The sequence goes on along the minus strand of VZRS01003312.1, from coordinate 1,063,910 downwards.
CTAAAGGGATTAGATCCTTTAAGAGACAGAGTTCTAAAAAGATTTCATACTCTGTGTTGCAAGAAGTGTGAAGATATCCACACCATACTTTTGCTGGAAAATACTTAAGTACTTATATTGTATCCTGTTTTTTTCTAAAAGCAATAAAAATATTTCCATTAGGTGCAAAATCCCCCAAATTTTAAACACACCAGGGAGCAGTGTAAATCATTTGAAAAGCCATGTGAGCTTCCTTGCAGCCAGAATTGTTCTAGGGAAGGACTGACCTTTAGTAAATTAGTCCAAATTATTTTGCTCAAACATAAAACAGGATATACAGATATTCTGTGAATCTTCTGATTCTATGGATTTCTCAACAGCCACCTATTGATATATCTGTTCTGGAATAGTAAATAGCTGTATTTGTGCTGTTACCAAAACAATGATTTGGTACCACAAGCTAGCAATGTCTCTGGTCGGGGACGAATGAAGGACTGATTTACTACATATAAAAATATTTAATACATATATATATATATATATTATATATATGTATATATTACAGCATTGCTGCACTGATCAGGGTGAGAAGTAAAACTTGATAGGCTTCCTCAGGCAGCTCTGTGCATCCTGGACAGAAATCAGTGTGTGTGAACTGTATTTATACACATGCAAAGTGCTCTGGGAACTTCTGTGTATCATCCCTGCTGTGCTCAGAGTAAGTGTGATGCTACTTGAGGGTATTACTGCACTGGACAACTAAGCTGTGTATATTCTATGGCTCTGGTGACATGATCAGCAGCTTGGTCAGAGACAAAACTGCCATCTTTGAGAAAGGCCTGCAAAAATGCATAAAATCCTCAGTTTTCCAAGGAAAACCTGGGACACTGTACACAGAGGGAAAGAAGAAGATACCAGAGGTATAGAAATTTGTGTTCAAACTGGGGGGATGAAGCACATGTCAGCCAGAACACTGTCATGGAGAAAATAAGTCTTTGCCATATCGATCTTACCAAAAATGTCTTCGACCTGCTTCTCCTGTTGATCCTTGAGCACATATTCTACTAATTCAGCTAGCAACAAGGGAAAAAAAAAAGAGGAACACAGTAATGATACAGTAAATGTCACAGCAAAACTCTTATAGTCTTATCCTCATTAACAGAACTCTGCAGTGTAAGTAAAATTTAAGAGTTAAATTAAGTTTTTCTTGTAACTTGTTGTTCAGGAAATAAAGATCACAAGAAAAGAGAAGTTGAGACAGGAAGTATTGAGCAGAAGGAGACATTTATAAAGAGATTTTCCCCCAACAACCACAAGCTACTGTTCATCAGTTTCCCCACAATGCACAGATTCAGGTACTCTAAATTAGATCTACCATGCATGAGGGAAAGGCTACTTGAGTAAATGCCATGGCTTCAGATTGAGAACAGAATTTGTAAGAAATAGCTATAGCAAATGATTGTAAAATAATTATTTAAAAAACAACAATTGCTTTCATACCTATTTTAGCATAAGCATCTGTGGTGTTGGAACAGGGGTACAATGCATCTCCATTTTCACATGGGAAATCCACATTATTTAACTGTTCATAGCTGCTGGCATCAACTTCAAGATCTAGGGTTAAAAAGGAAGATGCATTGTCTCAATGAATGCCATAACCAAGCAGTAAAAAACCCAGATAGCAGGACATGCAGAACAGGCAGATTTGTTACTTCAGCAGAAGGCTTCGGCTTTTCATTGTATGTTGGCTAAGGAGGAACAGAACTGAACTCTTAGTAATTCATAGTCTCCTGGAAGTCAGCACTTTTCTTTTGCTTAACTCTGAGACCTTGTCTCTCCTAATAAATAAAATACTTCCTGAATCCATTCTATGACAATAAAGCCCAGACTCATGCAGTCTACTGAACCTTCTTATCCTTCAGGATGTGGTGGTATCCTCCAGATCCCCTGTTCAGAACAATGCTGTGTCCATGCTAATCCCTGAATTGCACTGCAAATTGCCTGTGAAGCTGCGAGTTGGCCAAGGCTAAAACCTTGCCAGGGACCACGCTAACATCTTCACAGCAGAGATGCCCAGCTTCCAGTAACTGGTGCCATGTCCTGATGATGTTTGATTTACCTACGTCATCTCAGACATTGCTAAGGCTAAAAAGTATTCCAATCAGTGAAACATCTGTGATAGCAACAAGAGTCAATGCTTGACCCCTAATTCATCCTACTTTCAGTCACTGAGCAAGTGGGCCCATGGGGTAAGAAACACTCCTGCAGCTGTTTTTAACAGTCAGAAGCTGAGAGGGAAAAGGCCAACCTGGGAAATGATCAATCACAAAGATGATTCCAGATTCTGGTGCTCAGTTCTCCACTGATTTGCCTGTGTGCCTCCTGGCATTGGTCACTCATGAAAGCCACAATGCTCCAATTTGGTAACATTTTCCACCTATTTGGGAGCTATGAGACTTCATATCTGACATACATCAGTTCTTCTCCTCTCATTGCCACTCTCAATCCATGGTCCAGCTCATTTGTTTAATATAAGCTCAGCTAATGCTCCATACCACAGATACACTTTCATACTTTTATAATAGTACTCATGGAGAGCAGAACAGTCCACAACTTCCACACAAAGTCAGAAGCACAAAGTTTAAGAGCCAGGGCAACCTTCTGATCTGATTATCTGTAGAAACTGAAGTGCAAGAAATTATCATCTTTACACCCTGGCCCTTTTGCTTTCTCCTTTTCACAGAATCATGAAATCACTGTGCCCGCAAGAGCTGGAAAACGGCATCTGGTAATGCAAGTCCATTGTTTTGGTGCCTTAGGATCTCAGAAGGCAATGAAATGCTGTTTGCTTGTGGACTGTCTTCATCACAAACTCCTCTAAAAGTCTCTGTTTTGCAGAACTTTTGGCTTCAAGCCACAGAGGTGTTGACAATTACACTTGGCCAGCTTATGACAGGAACATTTGCAAATAAAATACAAGAATGATATCCAAATGAAAGACATTGTCATGCTCTGATGAGTGACAGTACAGTGTGTTTTCTTAGACTGACTGAGCAGGATGCTATAAGTATGTACAGTTTAAAAACATGATAGTTTCTGGAAGCAGTCATTGTATGTACAGACACAAAGTTACCATATCCTAACACCAAGTGCCTGCAGAATTTAACTCAGTCACCATGACAAACTGCCATTAGATGGCTTTGTAGCTGAGAGGAGATGGCAATAACTTACAGCATGAAGACTAAACCAATCCAGCATTTTTTAGTGTTTTACTAACCTGTAGAGAAGTCACCTTCTTCATCTCCGGATGGCTTAGGATCAAGGAAAGTACACAGATGCAACGGATCAATGTCACTGTGCAGTAAATCAAGGTAGCCATTTTCAGGTGCAAATACTGAATCCATGGTTTGTCTCTTTGTCTGAAATCAAATTGCACAGCAGTTAGCTATGATACAGCCACAGTTTTTGTCAGTCAAAACCTCAAGTCGAGCACTGTTGTTTTCTGTTGCAAGACACAGATCTTGAGGCTGGAGAGCTGGTATTTCTTGCCAAGACCTGAACTGAGTTATAACCCTGAGCTACTTACAGTCCAGAGACAGCCTGCAGTGACACTCACCTATCTTTTACTCCAGTGAGAGGAGTGGGATACTGCAGTCTGACCACCTGGACCAGAAGTGCCAAGTATTGAATAAGTGGCAACCCCTGTATATCTTATCAGGATGTAAATGATACACAAATCCAGCAGGTAACAGGGAAATTAGAAGACTGCAGTGAATACAAGGGAAGAATCCAGAAGCTACATTTCTTGGTAAAGTTTATCTTTTCCTCCACATCATTGTAAATTCCCTTCTATTTTCTTCAGTTACTGCAACAGACACTAGAATCAGTTCAAACATTCCTCCTGGATATTCCACAAGTATAGAACAACACTACATGTTACTTATTCATCATCTTTATCCAATTATTTCAAACCCAAATATTGTCTCTTCAGTGTTTACAGATCACTGGTGTGAATGCCACCTGGGCTGGTGATCCAAATGACTTATTCCACCATAATGCCGAAATGCCAGGATGAAAAGAAAACCCAGCAATTTTTTCAGACTATATCCTGTTAAAATAGGTATCCACACACCACAACCATGGAAAGTTTCAGCTTGGCATCAAGCACCATATTTTGCAATGAAGAATATCTAATAAATGGCTCTCAAATAGTCTGCCCTTAGCAGAATGCCACTGATGTCCCTGGTTGCATCTGTCTCTGTTCCTGAGGTGTGCAAACATGGAGCAACTCCTGTGCTGTGAAACCTACCTGCAACATGGAAAAAGAGAAATACAGCTAACACTGCAGTTGTGATGGAAGAAGGCAGAGGAGACCTCATCACACAGTACCATGTGCTGCCTTGTTATAAAATCATCTTCATTCCTCTTACCCTTCTATGGGGTTGTCCCTCTGAACAGTTTGGAAATGGATATTTCTGCATTTTGCTGCAGAAAATGCCAAAATCTAGAGCCAGAAGTTTGAAAAGCAGGTGAACATGGTGTGGTTCCATGAGTAGAAATAGCCTGCACTAAGATAGTTCTCCTTTTTCGTGTTTTAGAGCCTCACTACATTACCAAGATTACAAAAATTTGGTATTATTGCCTGGCATGCTATAAATGGAAAGCAGAAGTTGAGAAACCTGCATGAGAACCAAGAATGAGATTATAAACACACCAGATTAAACTTTCAGTTTATTGCAACACTTTGTTTCGTGCCTTCCATTTGTTGAATTAAGAGACAAACTGAACAGGGCCTTTCAGAATGCCTTTCAGAATTTCAGTTCAATGAGTTGCCAGACTGTGTGAATAAAGCTGTTGAAGAATTACTTCTAAGCCAATGCAATTTTGGGGTTAGAGTCAGAGAAGAAATTGGGCAGAAGGCTTAAGGGGAATGCAAGACAGCCAAATCTATCACTCCAAGTTCAGTGATTGGCAAACTGCTTGATTACAGCACACTAAGAACATCCTAGGGAAAGAGACTGAGTAGGCCTACTTAATCTTCATGGAAATACTAAGCTTTAATTAATTCATAGTCATAAGAGCTTTTCTATTTTTAAACTTTTCTTTCAATAGCATCTCTCTGTGGATAAATACATAAGTAATGAAAAATGTTTTCAGCTACAATCGTCAAGAAGTCAGGAAGCAACCAAGGGAAAGTCTTGCCAGATCCAAGACTGGCTACAGAGCTTAAAATCAGAATGTAAAAAGATGGTATCACTCAGGTGCACAGGAGTGAGAGAAACATGCTCTTCTACCTTAACAAGATGAAGATTGCCACTCTTTCAAAAATGAAAAACTTGGTTGCTTGCCATTTTTTTGCTTCATCAGTCTGACTGGCCTTCAGCTTACTCTGGTATTTTTCCTCCATTTTTTGGTTTTCACACAAATGTTTATATAGCTGTCTCTCTATTGACTACACTGGATTTAGGACCCTGGGATTTCTCTCTGTATCTGAACCAACAAATTTTTAATAGCAGCTGTATTCTCCTGCATTAAAAACATGGCTCCACCATGAAAAATACACTGTGAATAAAGAAGCAAGTTTTTGAAAGATGGAAATTTCTACATGGAGAGGAGTCAGAGGCAAGGAAAATTACATGTCAGGGACAGCAAGTGTTTTGCTGTGTATTGTAACTGAAGCACACAAAATGAAACCAGACCTTTACCAAGCTCGTTTACAACAGCAACTCCTTTCCCAGAGCTTCCCCTTTTTTTTTTTTGTCACAGCATCCCAGCAGTCCTGTCTGAGGTGAAGGGTGAATAAGCTCTGTACAGCTCAGCACTTCCTCTGTTGTTTCATACATGATTTTAACTTAGGTTACTGATATTACATTCCCTTTAGGGTCTCATGGGACCCAATGCTGCCAAAATGGGTGTCTGGCACAGTTTCATGCCAGAGGACTAAAACATTTTGTGATAATATCTGTGTTAGGGCTGTGAAGGCTAGAGCCGGCTCTCAGCAGGAGCAAGGCAGAGCCTGCAGGGACCTGCAAGACAGGAGCTCCCAGGGCCACCTGCGAGGCTTCCACGCCCGCAGGGCATGTGCTGGGCAGGGGCGAGACAGGACGTACTTCCAAATATATTTCCATGCCATTCAGAGAGTTCAATCCTTTGTGGTTTGAACGCTGGTTAAGACAAATATTGTTCTTTAAATCCTTAAATAACACCTCCTTTCCCCAGCAGCCGATACGCTCCGGCTGCACGGCCACACTCGGCAGCCCCGAGTGCCCTTTGTGCCACCTCTGCAGTGACTCTGGGCACACCTGACACTGCCAGGTCTCTACTCAGGATGCATTTGGTTTAACTCTGCATCCTGCATATCTGGCATGATAATATGGTTCACTTCCAAGACTCACGATGCTTTTTTTTCAATGCTGTTTTAGAGTTCAAGAGATATCATATGAATTAAAAACTTTGGAAAAGTAGTGGAAGAAACAGTGAACATCTCTGTACAAGAACAAAGAAGGAGCCGGTGCTCACTTAAATCACATATTAATCATAAGAGTTAGATGGGGCATTTTAGATTTCTAAAGGTAATGGAGGTCATTTTGATTCATTATTTTTCCCAAATAATTTGATTTCATCTTGTCTTATATTTTAAAGAGTCAACATGTTAAAGATTCCAGGCCATAGGGTCTGCTACTAATTGAAATCAAATGTTATCTAAGAGAAGAAAGGATTATAAAAGCCAAAAGGTAAAGGAGAGGAGATCTGAGGAGAGTTGTTAGGGGCCTTCCTTCCCAAACCTCTGTTGACATATGAATTAACAGGCAATAAATCTCCCACATGAGTACAGAGGTTAAGAAAATGAAAATTTGTAAAGTCATTTTAGGAACAGAGGAAATCCCCCTCCGATTTAACTTTTGGACCAGTTTAGGAAGCTGAGGATAATTCATAGAAAACTGTAGTAGTGCCATGAAAATCACACACTTTTGAACCAGAGGATGACATAACATCCAAGTCTTTCATAACATTCCAAGTCCTAGATTACAGAAAAATTAGAGGGTGGGACTGCTGTGAAGACAGGAAGTTGAAAAAATAAATACAAAGATTGCTGAACAAATCCTATTTTCCTGCAATACCCCAGATCCATTAAGTGCTACACACGAGTCTGAGTGAACAAGCTGACAAAAAGCAGGTTATATCAAGCTGTAACTAAGGAGTCCAGTGAAACATCGGTACTTTGATTTAAAAGTACTTTGAAAAGTTCAGTATTGTTGGCCACAATTTTATAGCCTTGTTTTCTTTCACCAACTTTGGAAAGTTTTCTCTCATCTGCTCTGCCCCCGGAAGGTTATGTCAGGTGCACAAGGCACTCCCCCCAAGGCAGGGCTGTTTCCTGGCTTTTGCTGTAGTCAGTGTTTTGGGACAAGGTTCTTTGGGGAGGTGGGCAAACCAGCAGTGAGGAAGGATGAAATTCCCTCCATGTTCCAATCACTTACCTCCTTTTCCTCTCCCCAAATAAATGACTAACAATTCCTCTGCTCCACAACTACCAGAGAGATTTTTCCTTTCAGAAATGCCCTAATTATTTGTAAAATGCAGGTAATAGAGCTCAATTTATATTTAGCTTTGAAGGTTTTAGTTTCTATTTCAGACCTGTGAAAAACTTATACACTGAAAAGCCAGTTTAACTTTTTCTATTTTATTATCCAGCTCAAGAAGAGATACTACTTTTGCTAAGAGTCTTTATCTTTCTCATGGAATGGTGTTACTTTCCACAGATTTTATAGTCTAAAATGAAAGAAAAACAGAGATGGTGCTGAAAAAAACACCTGATCTATATCCAGACACATTATTCTTTGTCTCCCTTAGAGATGAGTTTAAAGAAGTTAAAAAAACCATAAATATCAGGTAAAAGAAGTTTTTGCCTTTCAACAAGCTTAGCTGAGAACCAACAATGTTACTCATCTGGTGCTGGAGATGGACAAGTTCAGGCAGAGCTGTAACGAGTGCCCTGCAGGTGTCGGAGTTGTGATTTAGAGCAGAATTTGCCTTTCATGTCCAGTATTGCCTCCTGTGTCACAGCTGTGCCCAGCTCTCCCATCCCAGCAGTGAGATAAAGTAAAGCATCACAGCAGACACTTGTCTACATTTTAACTCAATGGCTTTCTTCAAGACAGAATTTCAGCCCAGCTCAATGGGAAAGTAAAGCTATAGCTTGTTTTGCCAGATTTGTGAAAAAATGGAAAAAAGCCAGTTTCTTTCAATGATTCTCAGTTTTGCTTTCCATAGGCACAGCATTCATACAAAAAAAGAATATTCTTAACAAAGTCCAAAACAAACTACAGCAACCTTTTCAGCAAGTAGCAGGGCTAGCCACAAAACAAAATCACAAAAATTTCTCTAAAATTTCACCCACATTCAGACATCATCCTACTAATATTTCAAGCAACACAAGTCCACTTACTGACACACTGCAATTACATATAGGTACAAAAAGCAAGATAAGATGAATTTACCATGAAAAAAGCATGCATTCAAGGGTTGAGGAAAAACTGACCTTAAGAAACTGGACAGTTCCTGCTCTTTCACTCTGGATTCAGTACCAAAAAATGATGAGAACTGCCAGCCCTGCCCAGGGCTAACAGAAAGTGACAGCAGAAAGGAGGAAATAAGAAGAACCAGAACACTCAGAGGGGGAATTCCAAAGAGGAAAATTAAGAGGAACCTCCCTTCTAGCAGCCCCAGTATAACAAGCAGTGTTACCTTTACTGGTCACTTGTCCCTGCTAAGAAGAGCTTGATCTTGTCACTAATTAGGAAAAGATCAATTTATTTGGTTGGAAACCAGAAATGGATGAGAGCTGACAGTAACAATTTCTATTGCTTCCCAAATTCTTCAACTCCTTTTTCATTCCAGCTCAAATCTGTTCCAAAGCCATGCTGCTAGACAGTCCATCAGTAAGAATAAAGCCAGCAGCATGTGGGCACTTACCCTGCAGCTCCTCTTGGTGCAACAGAAGTGAAAGTGTCTTTCCCATGTTTGCAGACTCTACCAATACGAAATTAGTTTTGCATCTCATGCAAGAGTCTCTTGCCATTGGCTCAAAATGACAAGTAGGATGTTCTATGAAACAGGAGCTTGTCTGGCTTACACATGGTGTTCACAATTTGCTTGTAGCAGCATCTGACAGAATGTTTATTCATCTAATCTTCACTTACCTTGCCATGCCTACCTGGTGTAAGACAAATAACCTTTTGAAAACCAAGTTCATTCATGAGCATTCCTCTCATGATGCCTATAGCTGCTTCTGTGGTGATCTGCAAGCTTACTTGCTTAGTTTTCATGATCTACACAAATTAGAAATTAATTATAAAAGAGACTGTACTCTAGAATGAACAAATACTTTTTGTAGTGCTATTCCACTGGTTATAGCTTTTAAGAAAAGTTCCACCAGAGTCTGAAAGGGTAGGGAAATAGGATTTAATGAACACAATGACATCCAGAGTCCCTGCTTCAGTAAGGTGAGATTTTAACCAGCTGCCAGTAAGAAATGGCTTCTGCACAAGGCAGCAACTCCTATGAGCAAAGCAGCTGCCCACCTGTGTAAGACTTTTGTCTTTGCAGAGGAGATCCACTTCTACCAGGTTCCATGGGAACATGCACACTGAGAAGAGACAAAGCTGTTTCCCTCCTGGGAGCAGCTGTTTTTCCTCCTGGTCTCTACAGACATGGGGCCTGATCTGTGCTGCAGGACACCACCCTCTTCAGGCTCTCTCACATCCAGGCTGTGCTGGAATTCCTCTATGCACTTTAGAAAAAAAACAACATCTCAGAATAACAGCATTCAGAGCATAAAATAATGAAAGGCTCACAAATACAGATTCTCTGGTTTAGTGCTCTGTTTTGATAGGAGACAATAAAACAATCACTGCATAAGAAAATCAAACAAAATTTCAGAGAGTTGCTTGCTAGCCCTATTCTAATGTGCAGCACAACCCCTCAAATGATAAACTTCAGCAGCCCTGCAAAAAGATTTCTTTACCAGCTTCTGAGGCTGAAATCCATGAGGCAATCTCTATACACATCAAGAACAAAAGTTTGGGGAACAAGAGTTCAGCTTATTACTGTGATTCCAGTGCACATCTGCAGCAAAGACTGGTTGACTGTACTTTTTGTGTAACACTCATAGGTGCTTGGAAAGAGCAGAAATGAATTGCTGGAGCAAATCAGAGTTCATCTAATGGAGTAGTCTATAAAGGTGGTCTTAGAGGGAAAAGCAGACTGGAAAAAAACAGGCTGGGAGACATCTGTGAACTGCCTAAGGTGACCATCAGCTTCTTTGCTTTGATGTTGACTGGGACACTACCCTGCTACCAAAGGAGGGGACAGAATATGCTCAATAGTATTGGAAGTACCAGCCTAAGTGATACTAGGCCACTTTCTATGGTTTTCTACACTTAAAATATGAATTCTTGGCATTAATTTGAATCCGTGTGATGATAGAGGTCAGTATTTTGCCCTCACATGAACTGTCTTAATTTGTATACTGAGGATTTCCTCCTGTATTTTCATCCATGACTTTGTTGTCCCAAAATGCTTTTTTTCATCTGGTGTGAGAGAGGCCAATACCACACAGAGTCAAGGTATTGACTTTTTTTGCAGTTCTGCACAGAAAGGGAGGCTGGGTGGCAAATTCACAAAACCAGCACCAGAGCTATTAGAACTTTTCATTATTAATACATTTTGGCAAACAAAGGCATTAATGTTTATTGGCTACAAATTACATAGGTTTCTTGTTAATTAGTATTCTATATTCTATTAGTTAAAAGATTCCCTCCCTTCTCATTCTAATTAGTCTGCATGCTCAGTCTTTCTCTCCTTTTGAATCTTGCTCCGTCAGCTCTCTGAGAATGCATGTCCAAAGTCCAGAGAGACTCTGAATGACCACAAATATTTGAGGCCATAATCTGTCTTTGCCTCTACTAGACTGGAAATTCTGAACCTTTTGAATTCCTAACTTCACTTAAGAAAATGACCTTCTGAGGAAAATGCAAGTGTGACCAGCAGCATTGCAGTGTGTTATCTTGGTGTGTTTCACCTGTAGTGTTCATGCTGCACTACTGAGGCTCGTCATAGCATTTGGGGAGAAATATGGTAGGTGATACTGGAAATGTAGGTGTGCAAGGATGCTGGAGGACTTTGAAGCACAGCTAGTTTCTGAGGTGAGGAAGTAAAGAAAAGGTTTGATCAGATAGCTTCTGAAACAAGCTTTACAGAAAAAACAACACCCCTGCACTCTAAAAGACAGAGATTTTATGTTCAAAACATCTTCTAAAATATCACAGTTTTACTTTCCAACAGGAAAACAGTTTCATAATAGACATAGAAAGGTTTGCATAAAGAGCTGCAAACCTTGGTGGAGTCGCTGAGGAAATCCTGTGTGAGTGTGTATGCATGACGGAAGGCACAACATTGGTAACCAAGTCTCCTGAGACTTATCCAAAGTATGTTCCTGCAGTTCTGCTTTGCACAGTTCAGGAATGGCCTGGTGCTTATTCCCTGAGGGCCACGTTCTCTAATGCTCATGGACATTGCTGCCAAGTCCCTATGGATTTCAATACTGTATTGTGAACAAGGAACTGTGCTTCCTTGGAAATTCCTTTTATGTTGGCTCTATATCTGAGCTCTGGTTTTCCAGACAGCTACCGTCTTTGGCCTCTCTGGCCAAAAACTGGTTTCCATAGCAGAATTTTTGTTCAGGATTCCTTCTATCCAGGGTGAATAGCTTTGAGCTACTGCTGGTTGAGCAATTTCTCATAGACTGGAAAGTCTATTCAACGCATTTCCCTATTTTCAGAATATAATGATTCAAGCTGTACAATATATAGATATCAGCAGTTCACTAATTTACTTTACTGCATGACTTCCCTTCCTGTTCTATGGATTCTCTTTAACTCACACGCAGCTTTTGCAGGTTAGACAGATGTTTCATAGCAACTGTATCTCTCTCAGGGATTGTCATGGTAGTGTTCTCAAGGTCCAAAAGAAAAGACATGCCTTAGCTATGGAAAGCATGCCAAAGCGATAGCTATGTAAGAAGCACCAAACAGTAAAAATGTATGGCCTGACTTAGTTCTCTTTTTCACACATTGTTTGTGCTGTGACACATTATAAAGAGGAAAGTGAGTTGAAAAGGAGAAGTTGTGCTTTTGATTTCTCTGCATTGAGGGGAAGTATCACTTCTAAGTAAATACGGTGCTGCGCAAAGTCTGCAGCTAATTTTGGAAGCCAATAATATTAGCAAAATGTCAGTAATTAATGTCACTATTCTTCCAAGGGGCAGTGAGGTAGCTGAAAGTGTACCAATGTAGGCCACACTACGTCCTTCACCACGCAGCATTTGGGTATGTCATGAACCTTGGTAGGTTTAATCTGGTGTCCAGACAGTAAGAAGATTTTTTTTGTTTCCACAAATGCAAAAACAAAATCAGAAATAGAAATCACATTTAATTATTGCAAATTAGGACTGTAGCAGCAGAAGAACTTGAACCAAGTTTTCAAAGCTTAAGCCTCTCTAGTCCCCTTTCCCTTATTTTGGCCTCAGCTACAAGATAATCAGCTTTGGTTCAAAGGCAGAGTACTTTCAGCATGTTATTGCTCGGTATGTTTGCCTATAGCCCAGCAAAAGCCAGGGACAGCTCTATAGAAACGAGGCTTCCTCCCGAGTTATGATCTTGCAGATGTTGTTGGAAAACTCTTCAGGAATACTTAGAACACGTGGGAAGAGTAAAACAGGAACCAGCTTGAAATCTTTATATCTTAACACCCACTCAAAGTCCATCTTGCTTTTGATCTGTCTCCAGTCTAGACATAATGGAGGAAACAATCCCGTGTTTGGGTTGAAAAGCCTATAATCACCTGTTCATGGTGAACACTGCCTGGGCACATTTGCAGGTGGAAATTGATTGAGGTGTGAAACACTTGCAGAAAATCTGCTTTTCTCATGTTAAAGTGGCAATCATGATGATGTATCACAAGCTGTTTGCTCACTTGCTTGTCTGCTTCTGGAGGGAACTATCCTATGGAGAGGAGCTCTTTCTCCACAAAAAAGTCTACCATTCTCCCATTAGTATATCCCCTCACAGCCAGTCACACTTATGTCCTGCAGCTCTGAGCAAGCATTTCCACCAGCAGCTGGCAGCTGCCTGGCCTATAGATGGAAGAGAAGACACTAAGAAAACCTCTTATGCCTTCCCTTGGTTTTCAAGTAGTCTGTGAACATCACAAATGCACAGATCCCTTAGCAGTAGTTTGGGACAGGCAGTGCACAACAGTATTCGTGTTGTTAACAGAAGGACTTCTCATTTATCTGTATCTAAGAGCAATTAAAAGAAAAAAAAGAAGAAAATAAAAGAAATTCCTATCTTTCACCACCACTGGAATTCATAGAACTAATCCAGTACACTGGTACACTGGAGCATGTGACATAAATGCCCTGTAGTTTCTCTTACACTGAAATAAAATAGAACAAGAATGGGAAACAGCATACAAATGCAAACCCCAGCTAACAAGGAAAAGGATGCGTGCAAAAAACCACAGCCTGTGTCAAGTTTCAGATTGAAGCAAAACAACTGGGCAAAAATAATAAACTGACAGTTGAAGAAACCACATATTTTAGGGGCTTCCCTAGAGCATTTCTGATCTTTGTCAACTGAAACACACACCAGACACAAAAGATATCAGAATCCACACCAGACACAGCAGCTCTGCCATTAGTTAGTTGAATGAAGGAGCACTTACCATGACCCCATTCCAGTAGCTGTGCTGTCATTTTAACTGCACACAGTGATTGTGGTATCATAGATAAGACCACAACACCTTCTTTTCCAGGAGCTTCAAGTCCATTTTTCCACAGTTCTGCAGTGCAGTCACTGGGCTGCTCTGCCGTGGAGAAGGGGAGCTCTCACCCCCTTCTGCTGAAGCTGCTCTGCCCTACATGACGGATGAGAGCCAGGCAGTCAGTGCATTCTCTGAGAAACCAACAGGTTTGGCTCCTTGCCCTTCTTCCAAGCTTTATTTCAGTATTTTTAGTTGGTGATTATTTATAGATTTTAAAGATGTGTGGCTCAAGAGTTCAGGCCCAGACTCAGGAGAAACACCCTCCAGCTGGGAAGTCAGGCAGAATAGCTTTCATGGGAATAGCTGTGGAGACAACCAGCATAGCCTGGAGCTTCCTCCTCTTCTAGCACCTGGTGCATCTTGTAAAGAATAAGCAGTCAATGTGTCAGAACCCATCCAAGGCACTTAATGTCCCTGCAGCTTATTTGGGGGATTTAGGGACCTAAAGATCAATTCTGAGCACCTCCTCCTCTTTGTACCACTCAAACCTACAGAAATAGTACAGATTTTGTGTATTTTAATGCCTCAGATATTCCTTCAAGTTCTCTGTGACTCAGTACAAGGAATACCAGGAAGCTGAAGCTATTTGTTGAACTAGGAAAGAAAGTATTAATATATTAGGAAAGACACTATTAAACAATAATGCTATAGAAGTAGGGACCACAGGCTGCTTCAAAAAAATTCCCAGGTCAAAAGAATTAAGAATGGTAGGTACAGGTTTTTCATTTCATTGCATCATCAGATTAAGAACCCTTTCTTACTTTGTGTTTTGTCTATATTCTCTTTGGTTTTTTTCTAATAAAGTAATTGCCTTTACCACCTCCCTGACACCAATTTAAATAAATAAGAAAAACAAGTGCAAGCAAGTATAGCAAAAGCTGCTTAGCCACAGCATCCACAACAAAAGATGAAGTAGAAATTGCCAGTGAAAGTGGTTGAAGAACTGTCCAGCAAGCATTTCAGTGAGCTGAACGAGGCTGTGTAGGTACTACAAGCAGCCAGGGGAACAAAAGAAAAAGGAAACATGTAAAAAATCTAATGAATAAGCAACTTCAGCTTTCATAAGACAATTCAAGTTTTATTTCTGCAGATAAACCAGTAGAAGAAACAGTGCTCAATTTTTCATATTAACCCCCTATTGTACTAAGCTTTTCAACTGTTTGGTAACTGTTAGGGTCTTTCATTTAATAGGTTAAGATTATTATTATGTATTTTTTTTCAGTAAGACTATAGAGGCTTAAGGCAGAAGAGGTATTGGATACTTGTGTGAGAGTGTACAGACATTTTAAATTTGTGTAGCAAAGGAGGGAAGGGACTCCAAGCACCTCTTCTGATGAAATCACTGCCACTCTGGGAAATGGATCCCAAGGCACAGGGGTAAACTCTGCTTACTGCAGTGGATCTATGAAGTTACTTAAACCAAACTTTTGACAGCTCAAGTTCCTTATTTTTGGAACTCCCAATCTGAGAAATAAGAGATGATTTGCAAAAGTAACAAATACCAAGAACTGCAGCTGAGAGGGACTAAAGCTTTGAACTAATCAAGAGATGTATAAAGCTAAATACACTGAGAAATGTGCATCCAAATGCTGGGAATGCCCCCCAGGCTGGAAGAGAGCTGATGATTTTGCCTTGGTCTGCCCTCGTTTTGGATGTTTCTGAGTGACCACTGCACAGCGTAAACAGGAAAATGATACTGAAGTAAAGTCATTAATAATTTCAAAGCCTTTCGTTTCCCTGGTAACTGCAGTGGAAATTCCTACTGCATGAGTTAAATAGCCACACAGGGAATACAGAGGATCAAACACGGTATTTAAAAAAACATGTAATGTTTCCCTGGTTTTTCCCTAACTGAAAGGAATGCAGTTGCTACTGCACTTCTTAGAATCACAACCAGTTACTGTGCAATAATGGGAATTTATACTCCTTTCTTCACATACTCAAAAATTATTTTTCACCTCTTTAGCCATAACTAAATGAAGGATCAATACAAGCTTTTTTTTTTTTTTAAAATCCCCATTTATATTTATGGCCCAAACTTCCTCAGCTTTGACACATCTTTCTGTTACCCATTTCTTGCTGATGGCAGAACTTGATCTCTACTGAGAGTGTATTGTTATAAATCACCTAACTAAAAGAAACTGTCCTGATCCCTCACGTAAATCCTGTGACTTCTGCCCTGTTAATACTGAGCTGCCAATTACAACAATTCACGTAGGTACTGCCAAAAAAATCCACAGAAATTGGTTCTGGGCCAAAGCAGGAAATAATTTTTGATAAATGAATCCCAAAGTGATGCTATCAGAAATTTATCTCTTTAGTATCTTCTCTGATTGGCCCTAGCACACTCAAAACATAAAAATTTTATCGAAGCACCAACAAACCTTTTAAGTATACCTATGATGAATGAAAGCGAGGTAACTCTTACTTGATTAACAATATTTTCCAATATTCAGAGGAATAGAGTACTCAACTGTAAACCCCACCGAGATGCCTAAACCACAGCAAAACCAGTCAAGTTATTCACAACACCCTCGGGCAGTTTACAGGGGAAGTCTATGATAAGTCTCTGCAAGATTCTGGGGAGTGTTCCAAGGAGAAAGAGAAATCAGCTGCCTTCTTTGAAATCATGTGGATAAAACGCAATATTTATCTTAGAGGACATTCTACTTGTTGTTGAAACAGAGAATGAGAGAGATTTTTCAGTTATTCCTATCAAGCCTCTGATAGTGCTCTACAGTAGAAATGCCACTGTTTATTGTGGGGAGGGAATTCCCTGTAAGGTAACGGCAAGGACGCAGCAGCAAGTGATATATTTTCAAACTACTTTATGCTATATACTTCAGTCAGCAATTACGTAATTAATAAATATTAATTAAAATAATTAATACATTAAGAATCTTAAGATATTTCATAAATGGTCAAGGTTTTCCTGTGTAAAAACCTGAAAAACAAACCACAATTCATAAATTCAGTGTAACTATCTTTTCATCTGAGGCTGTTGAAGCAGTATTTGAGGACTTACACCACCTTTAGGGTGTTGCTAATATTTCCAATGTTCAAATAATTTGCAGTTAAGTTAGAACTCAGAAGAAGCGTTGAAAATAGGACATTTTGTTCTGTGAAATCCTAGAAAACACTGGAAGCTTCTAATGAGGTTTCACTTGGATGCATTTATTTTAAAACAAGGAAGAATTCTTTTCTAGTAAACCCCAAATGAAGAAATTCTTGGTTTGACCAATGTTTCCTCGAGGGAGCAAGGATTCTTTTGAGCTCTTAATTTGCTGTAAAAGAAAATGATGAGCCATAAAATACCTTGGATAGTCACACAGCATAATTTCATATAGCTTTTTAGAGAATTTACCAAAACCATTTGCACGGTACAGTGACAGTCTTCTGTGGGATTATCTAACAGATTTTGTTAGGAAAATGGATAATCCCTACAGTGAGCCAGTGGAGATAAGCACTGAAAGGAGGGAAAACTAAGGGAACATTTATCTGTTTTAAAATCAAAACACAAAACACAGGTTCTGCTTCTTTTTCAGTTATTTCATCACTCAGAGAATCAGTCAGCAGCACCAGAGTAGTAAATCAGATACCTAATGCAGTGACAGGCTAATTGTCACTTCTCCCATCGAGGTGCTGTTTTATCTGATAACGGACATAGCACAGTTATTTTCTGGTGCCTCAGAATGAAAATGCAATGGCTTGGACAATACAGCAACATGACAGAATTACTAAATTCAAACTATCAGATTTCCTGGCAGAACTGCCCTGAGAGGTGCAAGAGGAGCTGCTGCAGGAGCTGAGGTGAATGATCTGGCAGCCAGGAAGGTGCAAGAGCTCCCTGCGCTGCTGAAGGCTTCTGTCAGTGAGTTCCGGGAGCTGCTTCCGAGTCAGAAGCTGGCTCTGTTTGAGTTACTGTTAATATATGGCTTGTAAGCAGAAGTGTGTGTTGATACAGGAAATGGAGTCGAGGTCAGCTTCAGGTATGCACATAATTATTTAAGAATTGTATCTCATGATAGCTCTCAAAGAGTTTGTATCTCCTTGGAGAGTGAAAGCCCACTTCAGTATTTTAATACTGTAGGCTGTTGTGAGCCATACCATCAAATTACAGGTGCCTATTCAGTTTTTTAGTGGCAGTCTACTGTACTTTCTAGCACACTGCACAAGTTGTTGTAACACTACCAAGGCCAAAATACGACAATCAAAATATTAACATCATTAGTCATTAAGCACACCTTTCCAGCCTTACAATTATAATCCTACTAAGAACAGCTTATCAGTTTTTCTTACCTATTAGATATTGCTTTGTTCCACTAAGTCTTGCACAAAGCTGCTTTCCAGTTGATATTTTTGAAAAGTTCACCTCAGTAGCTTCTGTACTTACTCAACAGATACAATCTGGTTTAGCTAAATGTTTTAGAAAAGACTAGGGAGTTATTATTTTGCAGGCTTATTTAATGTTAGTAACTAGTCAGATCTACACATGGCTGTGATTAATCAGATGTTCCTTGACCCTCCGTGACTTCAAACTAAGCTGTCCAGACTATTTCGCCCCATTATTGTGAAACCCTTACCCCTGTCCTGAAGTTTGGTTGTCTTTGTTTCACTTCCTTAACTCTGCTGCATAATCCACTTGCATTTTATATTAAAGCATGAAAAATTTTTATCATGGAATCATAGAATATCCTGAGTTAGAAGGGACCCACAAGCATCATTGAGTCTAACTCGGCCCTGCACAGGACGGCCCAACAGTCACACCTTGAGAGTATTGTCCAAACACTTCTTGAGCTCTGTCAGACTTGGTGCTGTGGCGACTTCCCTGGGGAGCCTCTTCAGTGTCTGACCACCCTCTGGAGGAAGAACCTTTTCCGAACATCCAACCTAAATCTCCCCTGACACAACTTCAGCCCATTCCCTTGGGTCCTGTCACTGATCACCACAGAGAAGAGATCAGTGTCTGCCCCTCCACTTCCCCTTGTGAGGATACTGAAGACCACACGGAGGTGTTCCCTCAGTCTCCTCCAGGCTGAACAAGCCGAGTGACCTCAGCTGCTCTAAGCGGCCGCGTTACCTCCACTACACCAGTGGCACATCCACAGTGCTGTGGTGCTACCGCCTGCCCTCAGAGCTGTCCCCCCACACAGGCACTGGGTCGCTGGGAGCGGGGACAGCACTGGCCGGGCGGTGGGAGTGCGCCAAACGCGACACGCAGGTGTGCTCTCATATTCGTACATGTACGTTCACCTTTCCCTCCACTCCTTCTTCCTTTCAGGGTTTGTATTCAGCATGAGACCCCAGCGGCCGTGACCGGGCCGGTGCGTGTGGCGAGCCCTCGAGGCGGAGAGTTGACCGCGCTGAGGGCCGGGGGCGGCTGGGGCCCCTCACGCTGCCGCCCAGCGCACTGCCAAAGCCCGCCCGGCCGCTCTGGCCCGGCCCGCGGCGGCCACAAGCACCCCAGGGCCGGAGGGAGGAGCGGGTGTCCCCGGGGTCCCCCGGGCGGTGTCCGGTGAGGCGCCGCCGCCGTGGGCTGTGGCGAGGGGCAGCCCCGCTCCAGCCCCGCAAGGCCGGGCCGGAGCCCGGCCCCTTTTCCCGGGGCCAGCTGCGGGCCCTGGAGCCGCGGGCCGGGATGAAGCAGATAGGGACGGCGGGCGCTGCGGGCGGGGCGCGGCTCCCCCGGGCCCTGCACGCTGACGGGCTCCCGCCGCAGGCGCTGGTGGACGACACCGAGGATGTGTCCCTGGATTTCGGGAGCGAGGAGGAGCTGGCGCTGCGGAAAGCGCGGATCAGGTAACGGCGCGGAGGCCGCAGCATCGCGGCGCCCGGGCCCGGGCAGCCCTGGCTGTTCTGGTGCACAGAAAACTCCATTTAAACACTTTATTCCGATTTTTACAGGGAGGGTGGTCAAGCGCTGGAACAGGCTGCCCGGGGAGGCTGGGGAGCCTCTGTCTGGGAGATGCCCGGGCTGGAGCCGGCGAGGCCCGGCCCCGCTGCCCGGCATCACCCGATCACTGGAAATGAAAACCTGACACCCAACATCCCAAACCCCAGGCAAACAGTGCTTTAGGTAGAGCTGGAGCAGTAGAGAGGGCTCTCAAAGCCCGCTGTGCAGCAGTGCTCAGGCATTGCAGTGCATGCCTGGCTGCAATAAAATGGTCATGATTTCCTTCCACAGGATGTGATGCTGTGTGAAATATAAAATATCGTATGCTTGTAGATGTTAACCGAGAAAACCCAACCCGTTAACCCATCCCATCGGTCAGGCTAAGCAGTTTACCCTTGGGTTCCTCGTCAGAGGTGTCACTCTGCAGCTCTGGCCACACAGAGGTCCCAGGTGACAGAGCCGTTCAGTCAGTGGCTTTTGATGAATCTCCAATCAAAGACTGTGAAAGGAAGAATTTTATGTCAAAAGGAATTAGGCATGCACTGATCAATAATGTATATAATCAGCTTTGATTTAGACTGCTTTCTTCTACCTTGCCCCACTATGGTCTGGTCCTTTACAATGATAATACTTCTTGTAGGTGTAAACAAAGAAATATAGTAGATGTTAAACCTGACACAACATTATCTGAGATAACAAGCAATTGTGTACCTTAACAATACAATTACTCTCTTTTACTAGTGTCTAGCAAAGCATTTCTGCCCTTGCACTGCTTTGGGCTTTGTAACTACTTGAGTCAGCCCTGACATAAGATTAACCTTCCCAGAATTGCCTTGGTTTTCCACCTTAGCAGCAGCACACATTTTAAATGAAGGTTTATATTTTGGTGCAATCTTGGAGAACATAGCCTAAAGGATTCAACTAAGCTGGAAAATACAGCTTAGAAGTACCTTGATCACATGAGCCACAGATTCTGTCTGAGGGACCAGACTAGACAAAGCATGAAGTGAAACCACTCTGAAATGTTTGTAGGAGGTCCACAGCACCAGGCACTTTACTCTAGAGATCCTAGAGATTCCTCCTGGTTCATGCTACTCAGTAATACAGCACAGGTAAAGTATCAGCAAACCATACTATTCTGTGATCCACTTTGTGTAGACACTGGTTTCATTAGAGACAGCTCCTCTTTCTTGCCCTCAAGACAATATTAAAAGATGATGTTGTATTGAAAATTAATCTGCTATAGAATGCAGAAATGAAACTGCTTACACTGGTCACACGTTTGTTTTTATATTTCTGAAGAATCTTGTGCAAACGAGCCTGGAACACGCCTAGGTGCTGCAAAATTTTGTTATTTTATTGGAGGGCATAACAAGATGCTGTCTAATCATCATTTGTCTTTATCCCAATTCCATGTATCTTGAACTTGGTTAGAATTTGCATAGGCTATGACAAATTGTGCTTTTGTGATTCTCTGAGGTATGTGCAAAAGGGCTCCTTAAAAGCAAAAGGTTAGTGGCTACTTTCCTAAGAAATTGGAAAAAGATAACTTAAATTCATTGCAGTACCAGAACTTTGGATTTGGAAGTTGGGAGCATATGATTGCTTCTTTTACAAATCAGCCAGGAAACACAATGATCAAGCCAGAGAAGAGAGCCCATTTATTCGAAACTTGCCTCAATATGGTTTGAAATATCAGACAGAAAAAACGTGAAAAAAACTCCCAAACCCAGCATGTATAGTGCTGCTGTGGCACTTCTGAGCAGGTACCTGGAATGATTCTCCTGTAGTTCACTGGCATAGCTTAGGCCTGACCCAAATTTGATTCTTTAACATGGGATGCAACTAAACTGATTACAGCTCATTACTATCCTTACAGGCACCATGCTCACAAACTGAACAGAGGTTATTGTAGCAAGGTGAATGGCAATCATTGAGCCTTGAGGCTCCAGTTCTACATTAATGGATGTTTAGATGCAACAGGAAAACTTCAAGCCCAAGCAAGTGGGTTGCTGTGCTTTCAGGAGCAAATGTACGCCAAGCTGAGCCAGTGCAGAGCTGCAGTTTCCTTTATCCTTTCCATAGTCTCAGTAAGTGCTCGGCACTGTAATAAATGAGAACTTCTTGCTCTTTTTTTTTTTTTTTCTTAGTAAATACCCTTCAGTGTTTGATATTGGAACAAATTCAGCATTCAAACAGTAATCCTGTTGTAATCCAGTAATACTGCTGAATCTGCCTTCCAAAATGAAACATGACTTCTCTGAAGTTACTGCCATGTTTGAAGCACTGGTCCATTAGAAAAGCTCAGGCAACCCTGGCATGCTTTGGGGCTGTGATCTATGAAAGCTGCTCATGACACAATGGTACCACTTACATAATGGATTCTTACATCTTCTTGACCAAGATCAAGGCTTGAAGCAGCAAGGCACTGTCTGTTTTTAGCCAGTTCACAATATCCCCTCCACCCACCTGGCTGCTTATGGCAGAAAAAGCCCCTGTTGCTTAAAATGTCACATGTTCAGTTCTAAGTCAGAAGAAGTTTTTGGAAAGTTTGAAGTTCTCATGGGCATGACCAAGAGTAAATATAAACTACAACTGCATCATTCTTCCCTCTCCAGTCATGTGTGTACTACAAGCACAGTATTGCCATTAGAGAAAGACAAACACCAGAACAGTTAAACAGCTATAGAGTAATAATATAACAGTAAGGATATTTAAGTTGTAATAGTTATTATACTTCTATAACTATAATTTAAGTTTATAATAAGCAATTCTGTATATATCATATGTCTCATTTTATTAAACACAATAATAGAATAACATTTAATAGTTAAATAATTGATTACGCCCTAGGCCATCCTTTTGTTAATTGGCCATACTACTGTTAATTGTTCACAGAGCGGTAGGAGCTTAATGAGACAACTGTTGACTTAAATATCTTATTCAGATATTTTATTCACTAAGCTTCAAGGAAGAAGTTACTTAACTGCAAGAGCCTGTAGGTAATTCTCACTTTTAACTAATTAACACAAACAACTGTACAGAGTAAGGTTTTTACTTGACATATTACCCTGAAAATTGTACCGTGCTCATTACAGCATTCTCCAGCCTGCCCATCCTACTGTGCAGGCCAATATTCCATGTCACATAGTTACTTATTTCACTGAAATTTCTCTTTCCTTTGTTACAGACAAGATTTTGTTCAATGAGAAAAGCGTAAATACTAGTGAAATTAATAAGCAGTAATTCAGAAGAACTGTTAGATTCCCAAATCATTCTGTCTGTCTAAAAGGAAGTGTTTGGGTTTAGACATTAAATATGAAAGTTCATTTTGTCTTATAGCAAACGGCTACAAATTTTTTTTTAGTTTTAGAGTTCATATTTTGTTTTCAAAACTGTTCTGAAAGGCGTAAGAGCTCTTTCAATTCATTTTGAGCTTTGCAATCTTATTCATTTCATGAAACAATGAGGATTTTATGGTACTGTGTTGCATGCAACCACTAAATTCCTTCACACAGTACCAAAGAATCTGGTGAAAGGCTCCATATTTTGTTCTGTCTTTGAGAAAGTTTTGACAGGAACACCACATTTGTCTTTTAGCTTTAGACTAAAGTTTGGCTATTGAAATTACTGTTGCTTTGATAATGAAGATACACACCAATATGTAATATTGGTGTACACCTTCATTATTGAAATAATAGCAGCTGCAAACCAAAATACCATTATAAACTTGAAATAGCTGCGTTGTGCTACACTGTCACCAAGTACTGTAACATTCCTTCCTGTCCCATAACCTCATATATGCTCTGTGTTTTCTCTTTTCTAGGCACCCACTGGCCACCTTTTTCCACCTGTTTTTCCGAGTGAGTGCTATTGTTACCTACTTGTTCTGTGACTGGTTCAGCAACAGCTTTGTTGCCTGTTTTGTCACAATTCTCCTCCTTCTATCCTTTGACTTTTGGTCTGTCAAGGTAAGATGACCCTGAATAGTAATTACCTTGGAAAGTATTTTGTCTGTCATTAATTAAAACACTTAAATTGAAATTTTTTTGTCAGTCAATTTGTATAATATCAGATGTGACAAAAATATTGCAATCTGTTGATTTATTAAATGTCTAGCCCATTTTAATGAAGATGTTCACATATGTTAGTTATTTAGCACCATGTTTTCTATGACTGACTACTAAGGTCTAATAATATGGTGAGAGAATTACTTTGCCATAGGTATATTTGTTTGTATGCCTTCCCCCTTAAAAAAATTAATTAAAAAATTAAAGTAATACTGGTTTTCAATAATGGATGCCCAAGGACATCCAGATCTGCAACCCTGTGCAGGGGCTACAGAAGACTCCTGAAAGCCTAGCTATAGCTCTGGTGCCCTGATCCCATGCAGGCAGGTGGGTCAGGCCAGCCCAGGATCCAGGGGCTCCACATGTGGAACACGGCTTTTGTTTTGTAGAAGTGAAACACTGATGCACCTCCAATATTCACCAGCTTCTGGTGTTGATCCAGGTGCAGAAATGTTTTCTTGGCTTGTTTCCTTGATCCCACACATCTTATTTGCTTGTCATTAATCTCCCATTTTTCAGTGTGTTTTTGTTCTCAGTATTCCTCTTTTACTGAGGAAATTTGTTTATTGGGTGTTTGTCCAACGAACTGACTTGAAAAAGATACAACCTATAATATCTTATCTAAATAAGTGTTATTGTGCTAATGATCATATTGAAAGAGAACAGGCCTCTACATTTGTAACTTCACCCATCGTTAATGGCTGTTGTACTCAAGCTGGCACAGCTTTTAGAAGTAATTTTAGTATTTGATAAAAGGTGATTTTTGAACATGCTTGTCTTCTTTATTTTTTCTATTTTTAACTGTTATACTGACAAGTGACTGATTAATGCAAATAATGGTTTCATCACTAGAATGTGACAGGAAGACTCTTGGTTGGTTTGCGTTGGTGGAACCAGATTGATGAAGATGGAAAAAGTCACTGGATGTTTGAAGCAAAAAGGGTAAATATATTAATAGAAGTAGGCACAGGGCAAATAGAATCCATAGGAAATTTGTAAAGCTGATACCAAGTCAAATAGAGTAACAAATAGAGCACCTTTGTAACAGTTACTTTTTATCCAGCTTCCATAGAAAACAATGTCAGTATTCAGGCTCAAGCACTGGTTTGTCACATCCTGGAAGCATTTCAGGGCAAAACAGGTCTCACAACATTGTCACCATATGGATCAGCAGAATAAATATTCATACCATGGTGCTATAGGTAGGAAATGTTTCTGGTAGTTCTATTTTATTTTCTAGTGAGAATATCTTGTAATAAACACATCTTCCCATAGATAATGCCAACACAGAATCCTCTTCAGGAAAGATCTATGTGGAAAGCAATGCTGAATAGTTCAGATATAATATTTTGAATTTAATATTTTATTCACATTCATGGAATATGGTGGGAAAGAGAACCTTGATCACAGGGCATTCTGATACTGCCAGTGCCCCCCAAATACACTGAGGGGGAAAAAAAAGCCCTATAGAATGGTATTTGGCATCACTGCCAGAGTCAAGGCTCAGGGTTGTGCTCTCACTTGCTGACATTCTCTCTGCAGTCTCACTGGGCCTGGCAGAGCAGTACCCAGCTGCTGCTCACCGGGACATTCTTTGGAGCCCTCCAGCTCTGTCCCCAGCCCGGGTGGGCTGTCTCGGTGTGCGGGGCTGCAGTGCCCTCTGCAGTGCCCCGAGCATGGAACACAAATTAATGTGCTTCCTCTAAGTCTAAAGGGAGGCCTGAAGACAGAATAGAGGAAACCCTGCACAAAAGAATACATGAAAAATTCAATATACTGAAAATCAACTAAAAAGCTTTTCAGTTGTCAGAGTGGAAGAGTCCAGAAGGTTTTATTTTCCAGCTGTGATTCTTCTGTTTCAGAAGTTGGCACTAGAGGTTGTTGAGTAGCCTGAAGGTTGGAGTGAGATTTTGAATTTTGGAAAGATCGAACCTTGTGAACAATCCTCTTGTTTCAGGGTTTTTTTTGTTCTTTTTTAAGTGTGATGAGTGATGAGCCCCTCAGTGTAGATAGAGACGTGAGTTGTGCTGACCTGAAGACATCTGTAAGCAGGGCTTTGCAGTCTGCTCTGAAACTTTGTGCTCTCTCTGAAGAACAGACAGAGCACGGGGCATAAGGCTGCCTCTTGCAGGTACAGTGTCCCCAACACTAGCATGACACAAGAGGCATTTTCAAAGCCACAGTTCTTCATTCATGGAATGTCAGCAGAGTTCAGAAGCAAAACCCAAGTATTAGTTTATATAATAGGAAAATAAGTTTCATGCAAGATTTAAATTAAGCTAAGATACTGCATCCTTTTAGGAAAATGTATAGAAATGTGCACTTTTATGAGAATTCCAGTCTGAACTAGAACCAACTGATAAATCCTATGGATGAAAATGCTACCGTGTACAGTAGGGCATCAGGGAGGAAACTGGGCATGAGCTACTTCTCAGTTAATCTTCTATGCATATCGTAAATGAAATCTTCCTCCTCTGTTCACTGGTCATTTATTGTGGGTTTTGACTTTGTGACTAAAAGTCTCAATTTTTTCTTCCAGGTGCCTACAATAGCTGCCTCAACTGAAGCTGAAGCCCGAATCTTTTGGCTCGGTCTTATCATCTGCCCAGTGATTTGGACAATGTTTTTCTTTAGCACCTTGTTCTCCTTGAAGCTGAAATGGCTGGTGAGTCAGGGGGTACTGAAGACAATCTTGGTCGAGGCAGAACCCAGATGTTAGTTTTGAACCAAATCTTCCAACAGCACAAAAATTCCACCAGCAGCTTCAAAGAATCCCGAGGAGTTTTCTGCGGTCAAGGCCTGTACTCTGGAACGGATTGGTAATTTTTAGCTGCACTTCCACTGGGTTATCAGATGTCAACTCCTTCATCTAGAGAACCTCAAGTGGTGGGCAAAATTATGGGCTTCTTTTTTAACTGTAGCAACTTACTCTTCCCCAACATATTTCAGTCAAATGAAACTAATAGGAGTGGACAAAAAATGAACCAGTGATGTTGGTTTTCAGGTTTTTAGGTCTCCTGGGAACTTAAATGTACTTACTCTTAAAAGTAAGGATTTTAGATCTCTGGTACCATTCCCATTTGAAAGAACCAGCATCATTAGTTCTTAAAGCCTTGATAAATTGAGCTATAAGTAAATATTTTATAATTACTCTACTTATAAGTCATCTACTTAAAACAAACCCCAACACTTTTTTCTAAATACAAGAGGAAATTTACCCCATATATTCATTACATTAAAATATTTTTGTCTACGAAATTTTCATATTTTCCCCTGTAAACATTAAGTGCTTGGACGATTATCACACTATTCATTCTGTCAATTTCCCAGCCATGCTCAGTACCATTTCTTAATTCAGTTTGAAAAGATAAAAAGCACCTTCAACATGTGCAGCTACATAACCAGTAACAGCCAAGATTGCATATTATTATTCAATTAAACAAGAAATTCAGCTATGGGCATGAATCAATTGCCAATCATTGACTGCTTTCTGGTGCCCCTAAACAAGCAAAAGTTAAAATTAAACCAGCACTCTTTGTTCATGGCTCCACCTTTATTTTTGAAAAGCAGATTGTTTGCTAAGCCAAAAGCTGCTTGGAGACAGAACTCTAACTGGCACAGGAGGCAGGTTGCCCAGGTGCTTGTAAAAGGCAAGTTACACAAATGAAAGTAAGATCACTTCTGGGAAACTGGTTCTGAAGGCTAAGAGAAACATTTTTATCAGTTACTGCATTAGTCACATTGGTTCCACCTGCTGCTAAGCCTGAAGCACCACAAAAAGAGCTGATCATTTTCACTGCACATCGATGCTAGATAAGGAATCCTATCTATGGATGCTCTTTGTAAATGTGTAAATTATAGAGCTTATTTGTATATAATAAGTGGTTTGTTAGCTAAACAGGCCTGCAGGTGTGCCATGTATCTGGATGTAAAACTTTTAGATACAAATGGGGCTTAAAAAAATGAAATGTTTCTGGAATCAGCTGAGTAGGTCCTTTTTTTAAGTGCTTTAAGGAAAGTAATGAAGTCTTTCAAGAGACAGAGTGACAAAACTGGTATTGGTGTTTTGATAAAAAGAGGTATTTTGTAGAAAGGAAGTATTGTGTTTGACACGATTGGATGTCTTTGAAGGCCATTTATTATTGTGCTCTTACAGCACATGGTTATCTGGATAGTGTGTACACACACACACGTACATCCTACACAGTCAGTGCATAGCCATGGATTTGTCCCTGCTGAACTCTTGTTTGTCCACAGGCTCTTGTGATTGCTGGGATCTCCCTCCAGACTGCTAATTTATATGGCTACATCCACTGCAAGTTAGGGGGACAAAAAACCATCAGCAGAGTAACCTCAAGGTTGTTTGGCACCGCAAATGTTCCCAAGAGTAAGTACTGAGCTTCAGCCCGTGGGGTAGCACAGGCCAACGTGCCTCTCATGGCTGGTGCTGGCTCTCCTCAGCTTTCAGTTCCTGCAGTGAGTCCAGGGTGATCCTGATTATCCACCAAGCCCCTCTGGCAGTGTCACAGGGCAGGGCCATACCCCAGGTCACTTTGCTCCATGTTTGGAAGCCTACTGAGCTGCTTCCAAGCTCCAGGAAAAATGTCCTTAAGTTAAATCCTTGGAGTTACTATAATTCTAATGCCTCTGGTTAAGCACAGCTGGAAGTGCCATCTTCAACCCTCAGGCTTCCAGCTGGCAGCTCCCTGCTTTTGTAAGAGATCCCTGTGTCCCAGGTTATGCTTACAGCCACATGTGCTCTGTTCCCTCAACAGGACAGAGCAGGAGAATTTCAGAAGATGGCACTGAAGAACACAGGAAGACAGGCACTAGGTAACCAAACCAGGAAGAGCTAAAGGATGAGCAGTAAAAAAAGTAATTCATGAAAGCTGTTCTTCATGGGAAGATACTT
Source organism: Ifrita kowaldi (assembly GCA_013398055.1). Lineage (NCBI taxonomy): Eukaryota > Metazoa > Chordata > Aves > Passeriformes > Cinclosomatidae > Ifrita > Ifrita kowaldi. The sequence continues at coordinate 1,035,175 of VZRS01003312.1, read as the reverse complement.
AGGTAAAGCTCTTATAGAATTATGTCTGCATGAAATAAAGTCATTGTGTTTGAGTCTTTAGATCCTGGAAGGTTTAAAGCCTTTGTTACTTAAAAGCTTCACCAAAAGGTTGTTTGTGTGAGCACAGACAATGCTCATGGTTTACACGGAGCACTCTGTTTTCAGAAAAGTTGTCAACTAACCTCAAACTGCTGGATTATCTTAACCAAGAATTACAGGTAATGAGAAGACAATGCTAATTTGTTTCACTTTGGAACTACAATAAACAAAATCAAACTGCCTTTCCCTCTTGTACACGATAATGATTTTGCGGAGCTTTGAAATTACAATCCCAAAGGGCCTCTTAGTTATTAAAGATACTGAATGTTTATTTTTTAATATTCAGGCTTTTGGTCAAATAGAATAAAACAAAAGTCAGGTACCATGTTCACATACTACTTATGTGAAGCTGGCAGTTATGTATAGTTAGAACATTAATCTTGTTTTGACACCTGTGAAAAAATAAATAAAGCAGTGCACTGGCACTATAATACTACTCTGGCTTTCCCACTTTTCCACTGAAAGGAGACACTTCAGGGAGAGAACAGGCATTACAGTTCACCCTTGTGCAGCAGGCAGGACAAAGGCTGCTGCACATGCTCCAGTGTCACTCCAGCATATTTTATATTCAACCTCCTAAGTAAAATGTGTGTTGTATACTCACATCTTCAACTGCTACTTTCACAGTCAGGTTATTGGTACCATGACACTGGAGACAGAATGCACTTGATAATCCAGATGCAGACTCACTTTCACAGCTTTTTAGTGAGGGAAGAACTACAGGAATCTTGAACTACTGGAAAAAACAAAGGTGAGCCTTTATATTAAGAATTTATTTGCAGTATACAAAAAGAATACATTCCATTATTAAATCAAGGCATAAGTTACTTTTCTATAATTAAACATGAACTACATTTTTATTCCATTTACAAATTACATTATCTTTTCTTCTTGAAAATGGTGTTGTTCACAGTATTCCTGAATTCCTGCAAAGATGGAGAAGAAGTAATATAAGTACTATTTCAGCTGTACATCAGGAGATTGTTGTTGCTGCATCTGTCCCCTGCGGGTACAAATATCTGAAGTTGGGCCTTCATTACACTGGAAGTGGCTTTAGGTATTTCCCAGCAGTATTTTTAAACAGCACAGCACCAGTTCTTTAGGGAGTTTTTGCATGGGGTTTTTGTGTAATTACAGTTAGAAGTGGAAGCATTGATCAGTCAGCTGCATCCCACTGGGTTATGGTGAGCACCCCTCCACACACCTGCTAGAGAGCCTCAGAAGGTTTCTCTGAGCATGAGGACACCCCATCTTCTCTGAAAATGAAAGTCTGACTTCTCTGAAGTCAGACATTGAAACCAGTTATCAAATACAATTTTCTTATTGCTTTAAAAGCCAGCCAGAAGCAATGCCCAGAAGCAAACATGGTCTTTGCACCTGTTACTTTCAGAATTGCCGTGCACCTCTCCTGATTTTATTATTTGTGGCAGAGTAACAGAAGCCTGTTTAACACCTTTGTATATTGCAGCAGTGCTCGGAACCGAGGAGATTCATTTGCACAGTGATTCCCAGACTCACTTTGAATGATATTCCTGTAAGATAATGTAGCTGGAGACTCGGGTGCTTCAGCCAGGAAAGACTGACCTCTGTCACAACTTCTTCCTTGAAGGACAGAGAAAAACACAGAAGCAAAGCAACAGGAAAAGATGAGCTTTTCTTTTTTTGGCCTTTACCCGGTTTCAGTTACACCTTTTCAAACAGCCACCTGCATCTATTCCTTTTAGGAAGTCCCAATGTCAGTAATAGGACTAGAAATACAGTGTACAGTTTGACAGAGGAACAGTGCTAGCAGAAATTGTCAGTTGGGAGTACTGAGCTGCTCCTTGATGTCATTAATTCAGGTATTAATTGGTAACAGCTAGTGGGCAAAGAACCATGCATCCTCATGACCCACAAGACAATGAGGGCAGTGCCAGTAACAGTAAGGTTAAAGCACTGGTTTTAATGCTTAACATGCTTAACTTCTACAAAATATTCTTCTTCGAAGTGGTTATGGTTTTAGTCAGTCTGCATTTCCAGGTGATTACACCAAAGAGAAAGACATGTTGTATTTCAAGTACGATTACAAAGCTGAAGAGATGCAGCATGTAATCTTGACTGATTAAGGAAAAGTTAAGGAAATTACCCCAGCACTTCCCTCATTCCACATCATGCTATGTCATAGTTCCCGTGACTTTTGATTCAAAAAAACGTTCTACCTAAAAGAGCTAAGAGACATCAGTGCCCACATCAGGATTTTCCAGTAGTAATATGAGTATAGGAGGAACAACTTGCTTTAAGTGCTGTGCAGTAAGTAACTTTACCTATCTGTGGATCCAGAGGCACTTTACCCAGGAGGGAAACATTCAAGTTCTGGCACATCTTCTCCGCACCACCAGTAGTCGGGGGAAAGATCTGAGATTCATTCTGGAACAACATGAAAATTAGACTTAAAATACTGCAATTCTGAGAATAAGGAATTTTTGGAGCAATGTTTGACATCCAAACAATGCCAAGGAAAAAAGCACTGTAATACAGAGCCAGCCTTACCTTACATTTTGGACACACAAAGCCACTCATGTTCTCCACAACACCTATGATGGGCAGCTTCACTTTGCGGCAGAAGTTGATCTCCTTCCGAACATCCTGAAGTGACACTTCCTACAAGTATTAGCAAACACTGGTATTTCAACTGTAATGTTTCATGCTGAATCCATTCAGTTACCTCCTTAGAGCTACTTTATAAGGAATTATTACTGCTGTCTTAATATTTTTAGGAACACAAACCCGTGCTACGAGCTCTATCAACAATTCTATGAGTAGCAACAGAGCAGGTACAACAGTTCAAGCCTATTGGATGTGGTTCTGTTTTGAAATCTGACTCTAGTCAAGATGCACACATATTTATGTTTTATCTCCTGTGTTTATCTCATATCTTCTTTAAATGCAACTCTTTCACATTTTCATTTTACAGAAGGACCCTTGGTATTCTCCACAGAGTGAGGACAAGAACCACCAGGCTTACATTTGTTACCTCTTTTCAAATTGTATTGTCCTCAACACTTCACTTCCTTTATGTGTTATCCTTTCAGCTGTTGTGGAAATACATTGTATCCTGTGCTGGTTTGATCTCCTATTCCTTTCCAAACCAGACACGAAAACCTCTGTATTAACTGGGTGTGTTTTTAGTTTCAGCTTTCCAGGGGCTGATTTCTCTTTTAAAAATGCACATGACAAAGCTGCCTACTTTGGTGGGTCACCTGGAGGTGACAGGCTACTTCACAGGTGTCAAAGAGTGCACAGCTTACCACTTAAAAACAAAGCTTGTTAGGGACATTCTTCTGAACATTAAGCCATTGTTGAGTAAATTACAGATCCACAGCGATGAGAACTCTGATTCTGAAGGAGGAAGTGAAACACTGCATTTCCTTTCACCCCACAGATCACAACAGCTTTTGATTGTGAACTGCTGTGGTTCAGTGACTCACTTGGATCCCCACCCAGCTCCACTGAGACACCCACCTAACCCACAGACCAGCCACCTGCAGGCACAACACAACAAAGTCATTTCCCTGAGATTCTGTATCCTTAGACTTCTGTGAAATCAACAGCCTGTAACCCAAGGACTGCCTTTCACTGCCAAGATGCTTCCCCAGAGGAATTTTGGCTCCTACCTGGGGGGTGGTGACGATGACAGCGCCGTCGATGTGGGTGGCACTGAGGTACTGCACGATGGACAGGTGCTCATCTGATGTTCCTGGGGGCGTGTCCACGATCAGGTAATCCACTTCACCCCAGTCCACATCACGCAGAAACTGCTTGATCAGCCCTAGAGGAAAGGATAAGAATATGGACGAGAAAAAGGTATCTTCCTGTATTTCAAATTTCAGTGTCTTAGCTTACTACCCTATCTTTACATTATTAAACAAGATCATGATATTTAAGTAGCTGAAACCTTTCAAGTATGTAAACTACTGTTGAAAACACTCGATACATACCATTCTTTTTTGGTCCTCTCCAGATGACAGCATCATCAGGACTACTAAGCAAGAACCCCACTGACATGACACCTAAGTTTTCTTCAACATACTGAAAGAGAAGTAGAGAAACAGACCAGTGAAGGAAGAGTAGAGAAACCAACTCTGAACCTCTATTTTACAAAAAAAGCAGGTGAAGGGGAGGACATTAATGAAATAAAGGCAGAGAACCTTATCTTTTGTCACAGGGCATTAAAAACTGCTTCTTGTGCAACACTCACCAACTACACTAAGACTGAAAAAATGAAATTGTTACAGTAGTTTATGGAATCACTGGAGACAATGTAAGAATAAAAGCAGCTTTCCCTCTCACCACCAGCTGCCTTTCTCACACTACAGGTCATCTTTAGACAACCAGCACTCCTACAAGACCTTCTCTGCATTTTCTAAGCATTAATAAGGTTTTTCTTGGGTGCAAGATACTTCTTGGCTGTCGCAGAAAAGATGACACACTACACAGCTGCATGATACCCAGAAATAACAAACCTGAGTAACTTATATTTATTGCCCATAGTAGCAAAGCCAGTAAACATAAGACACTAAAACTATTTTAGAAATATAGTATTACTATTGTTAACAAAAGAAATTTAACACTCTGATCTAACTAGTCTGTATCTCGATTCTATACAACATGCATCTCAATTTTCTAGATCTATTTTATATTCTATAAAATCAGGATATATATTCTATAGCATTCTCTAGATATTCTACAGAACATGGATATAGGCTATATAGATCTATAGAATCTGGACATATAGACTCTATGTCCCATATCTGTAGATTCTATAGAATCTGGATATTGAAGTCATTAGATAACAGGAGTACCCCCTGCTCCTCCCTCACTCATTTTTCACTGTAGAAGATGGTGCCCAACCCAAAACCACCAAATGCACTTTCTGAAACAGCTGCACAGACTCACCACTGGAGACCATCCAGATCCGCTCTGATGAACCTGAAAATTAAAGTGATACATGAAAGTTGCAATAGAAATAAATACAGATGTTACATAAAACATGAACATAAGTCAAACCTGGGCAAAGAGCTCTCCTGCCTGCAGGAACAATCCTGCTGTACTGGAGCAGCTGAGGTAAAAACTGCAGGAGCACCAGATCTTCATTAATAAGTGAACAACTGTTCAACCCTTACGCAAGTTTACTCATTACTTTCTGTATTTGTAAGAATATTCAAGGGCTGATAAAGCGCATCATGCTAACACTACTCAAGTTTCAAGTTGTCAGCATTATGTGGCTGATATGCAATGAAAGTTGGTTTGCAGAACTGCTCATCCTGAAAGCAGATGACGCTTTTGCAAAATATACTATGCTGAACTTCTCCATCTCACCTCATTTCCCTACCATTTCACTGCCCCGCATTTCCCATTATGCACTCCTTTAGAAGCGCTACATCCAAAGAGCCTGAATACGCTAATGAAAAACTGAGAAGAAATCCCTTAAACAACATGTCTGAGCGTTCACTTACCTGTTCTCCTTCTAGACCCATAATTTTAGGGATCGACGGCCCACAGATATCTATGTCCAGCAGAGCAACCTGGAAAACAAACCAGCCAACCTGCCCCACTGGAAATAAGGTAGCACAGGGCTGTCTCCAAAGGCGATCTCATGCAATGAAATCACTCCAGCGGGGTTCATACAGGAAAATCAAACCTTAACGAGCAGGGGCGCACGATCGGTACCTGCCCGCAGGTGCTCGGCCCTGCCCGCTCCGGGTCCCCCACCGCCCGTCCTCTCCCCGCCCTCTGCCCACCTGCTTGGTCTCGTCGGCCGCCAGCCCGTGCGCCAGGAGGGCACTGAAGGTGCTCTTGCCCACGCCGCCCTTGCCGGACAGCACCAGCACCGTGTGCCGCACCGCCCGCAGCCGCGCCCGCAGCTCCGCCGCCTCCGCTGCGGAGACACCGCGGAGACACCGCGCCGTCAGCGCGTCCACACCGCGCCCCCGAG
>VZRS01003312.1:969084-1028804 GCA_013398055.1 Ifrita kowaldi | reverse complement strand
CAATGGGGACCCGGTGACAGCCCTGAGGGACCCGGTGACACCCCCAGAGCCCCGGGGGCACCAATGGGGACCCGGTGACATCAATGGGGGACCCGGTGACACCCCCAGAGCCCCGGGGGCACCAATGGGGACCCGGTGACAGCCGTGAGGGACCCGGTGACACCCCCAGAGCCGCGGGGGCACCAATGGGGGACTCGGTGACACCCCTAGAGCCCCGGTGACACCCGTGAGGGTCCCGGTGACAGCCCCAGAGCCTCGGGGGCACCAATGGGGGACTCGGTGACACCCCCAGAGCCCCGGGGACACCGGGAGAGCCCCCGGGAGCTCTGTCCCGGGGGCCTCCGCTGATCCCCCGGCGGGCTCTGCCCCGGGGGCACCGGGCCCTGCGAGCAGCCCGCGCACCCGCACCGGGGAGCCGCACCCGCAGCCGCGGCACATGCAGTTCTGACAGCGGCGTGCTTTTAAAGCCAGGGCGGAATTTCTCCACTAGAGCTGCTTGACGCAGAAGCAATTGACAAGGAACGGCACGGAACCATCCCGGTACCGCAGCCTGGGTGTTCCCGGTGCCGGCCGGCCCCGGGGCTGTGTGCCCGTACCCCGCTCGGCCGCTGGAAGGAGACGCGCTCCAGCGTTGAGCCAGCTCCCGGCACAGCGCTGTCCCGCTGCCAAGGAAAGTATTGCACAGTAATGCACTTCACTGTTGAGCTTCACAAGTTTCATACCCAGGAGATTATGGATCATTCCAGTAAAATCGTGCTGTCGCGGTATTTCATGGCAATTCCGAGTATATTAATTCTGCATCTTGCTGATAGACAATTTCCATTAATTTCATGGGTACATTTATTTGGAAGATTATACTGCCTTAACTTGGCCAATCAACTTCTGAGCAATATGCTTGGTACATAAAAAATAATAAAACAATTTTCCACGCCAAGGAAGTGTGCACCAGCTTGTGATGCAGTGTGGACCCTATTCCTGGCCACCTTATCCTAGTCACTGCTCCCTCCCTCTCCCATGGCTGCCTGAGCACAGCCTTGTCCTCTCTTCCGCTCCTAACATGACAGCCTAGGTGCTGTAAAAAGGATATTTTCCTGATCCGAGCACAGTTGGGAGTCTCAAGCACTCCCATTTCTGACTGATTAGTCCCAAAACTTGTTTGTTTTAACATACAAGTATGTAAATTATTTTTTGAGGTGGTCTCACCTTGGAAATAGAAAAGAGTATCTGGCAATATTTGGAAAGGTACCAGCACATCCTGGTGTTAAATCTGTCTTTTTGAGAGAAATATACTGCAAAGTTATCTTTTTTGGGACACAGCACTTCAACAACTGCAAAATTTTTAGAAAGAACTCTCTGGGAATTAAAAAATCCCAAGCCAAACATAAAACCAGTAACTGTCCACCTACAAAAACACCCAACAAACCAGCAAAAAACCAAAACCACAAAACAAAACAAAGCAAAAAAACCCAGCAAAACAACAACAACAACAAAATAGAAAAAATCTGAAAATATGTTTAGTTAAGGTCTTTGAGGAGCTTTCAAGCACATTTACCTCAGGTAAAAGCTCAGCACCACTGGATAGTTGTACAGGTCCTGCACTTACTGCTCTGTAATTACCTTCCATGGGAAACTAATGAAAAAACCGCTGTTTGGAAGTGGAGTCAAATCTTTAAGCAAATTCAGATGTCTGTGGTAGGAGGAACTGGCCAGTAAGACATATCTGAGAAGTTCATATTGTACCTTGCCCTTGAAAAAACTGGCTTGGTGTGAGACCACAGCCCAGTACAGCATTTTAGGTCTGTGCTTCCTGTCCAACATATGGATTAGATTCACTGATGTCAGCAAGACTTTCCACATTTTAAACTGAGGTACGTGTCCAAATATTTTTCTTTTGGGTCCAACAGATCATTTCCCATTCCCAAACTTATATAGAACATTCCCTACAAAAAGCATCAAAAAGGAAAAGTGAATTTCTTCCTCAGCACCCCTCTTCCTCTGAGCCAGGGAGGGCTCCTTGTGTGGGGCTCTCTGGGCAAGCAACAGGCTTTAGAGTGTTTTAGGGTGGCATTTCTGGTCACCTTTGATCCAGTTCTATCCCCATATCAGGCAGACCGATGGTAATACCAATTGACAAGTCCATCGAGGAGGCAGCAATATTTATCAAAAATGCCAATATATCTGCTGTCTTCCTGATGTTTGGAAAGCAAGGCTTTGTGTTTATTTAGCCTTATTACTCTGATTCTAGCCCAAGGCCTGCCAGGACTCTGCTGCTTTTGGAAGAGCCAAAGGAGATGAAGTTACACCAAAAATTCCTTGAGAGTAAGAAAGCAGAGATGGAGCAACATATTTCCCTCCTCGTGATCAAGATGAGCAGACACGCTTAAACATATTTTCCAGTAATGTACAATTTGAATTATGCTAAGTGAATCTGTCCCCCAAAACAGGAGAGATGGGAAACCACAACTCTGGTCTGCCCTTTTGTTTCTCACTTACAGCAGTGCTGGCGTGAAGGTTCCCCCTGAACACCTCCTCCTTTTTGCACTGAGGCTTTCACTCATGCTGCACAACTACCTGCTGTTTTTCACCCTTGTGGTCATCTGTCATTAAAATGACAAACATTATTAAAAGCTGTGTGTTAAATACTATTCTTCAGTGAACTCACACAAGAGGCCAGGGGAGACGCATGGTAGAGCAGCTCCCTCTAGCCAAAATTACAGCACTGAGCATTTTCAAGCCACTGTAAATGCCAGCAAACTCTAACATGAAGCATTATAAGAAGCTAATGAAAACAATTAGTTACTTAGCACAACAGCATTTAACGTGGTTTAGATTAAGGTAAGTCTTTCCCGTTCTCAGCATCAACAGATGTGCACAGCATGACTCAGAGCAGGATCTTTCTGACAAAAACTCAGGCCGAATTTATTAATGAGAAGTGCTTTAACCTGAGGAAGACATTGGACAGCATCAACTTTTACCCTGAAGTGGAAAAAGCAGCTGAGACGTGAGTATGAGTGGCTGTTGTAGCCTTCCCTTTGCGTCCTCCCTGCTGTAGTAGGAGCCTGATTGAGCACAGGCCCTCCCCTTACATTTGAGAACGATGAAGGAAGAAGTGGCTTCTCTCTCGCACGGCCCTGCTTTGCCTCCATGTGACACCGTCCCCCATCAGTGATTCCCCGGCTGCTCCCAGCGGCGCTTTGGAGGGCAGCAGTGGCACGCAGCAGGGCTGTGCACTGAGCTGGTTCCTCAGAGACAGCTGAGCTGCAGCTGGCTCCTCACCCTCCAACTCCACTGGGCAGTGGCCCCTCTGGTTTTGATTTACACTGTTGTGTGCCTTTCAGGTTACAAACCCACATCAAATCAGGTAAAAATCCAGCCGAGGTGCAGGTCAGTGCAATGCAGCAAACAGCACACCAGTGTCTACCACAGACTTCATGTGCTGTCTGCAGAAGAGCTGGGGTTATTGGGACGTTAGTGCATTTGGCACAGCCTCAAGTGTTACAGACTGACAGAAAATTACTGAACTAAAATGCCCCAACTGTATGCAGTTCTAAAACTGTTGATTAGCGTTGGTCTCATCAATCCAAGAGCAGCAGCAGCAGCAAAGCAGTTTGCAATAGAGGGCAGTGTCTCTGTGCTAATGCCTTGTCAGTTCCCTTATCACTAACACAGCAGTACTCCAATGGTGAATGTACTTCACAATCTCAAATGATAACGACTCTGTCTAGTAGGAAGGAGGAAAAAATAATCGGTATTATTTGTTTACTTATGTTCTGTTTTTCATTAAAAGATCACCTCATTCACTACTGAAATGAGGGCATATCCGAAGGAAACTTGGCAGGCATTCTGCTGACTCTAGTACCGCTACTTACTTTTAGGATTAGCAATGAATAAAATTATTCTTGTCAGCTCTAGTAAAAAGCAGATTCATGGGGATAAGTTTTGCAGACCTTTTCCTTTCTCACCATCCATTATCCAAAGAAACGACATTTTTCATTAAAGTTTTCCTGAACCCATTTGGCAGTCTGAGACATACCTGCAGCACTCAGGAGCAGAGCAAGTGTTTTCTGCTTCAACAGACCCAGATCGATAAATTGCAGTCTGAAAAAGCACTGTTAAAGAACAGATTAAGTTCTAAGTATTTCAGATAGTCAAAATGGAAACCTACTTAGAAATTTCATTTTTCTGATGAGAAAATGAATGTAATCCATCAGATCATAGAGAGGGGACAAAACCCCCAAACCCACAAATCCTGCAGAAAATAGACTGAGATTGTCTGGCTCAGTAGCTGTGAGCAGTGCCAGCTCAGGTTCAGTACACTGATTTATATACTTCACTATTGCATCAGGCTGGTTACCTGAAGCTTTTCAGGGCAGCTGCGTAAATAAGTCTGCAGCACTAAGGAATTCCAAATCATTTAGGAAGGTCAGTACTTCAGTTTGGAGACAGTTATACCCTACAAATAACTGAAAAAAAGGCTACTGAGAAAACATCACTGACAAAACCAAAATTAACCTTTTCTTTTTGCATCCCTTAATATTTACTCTCAGTGTTCAATAGAGATCTAGAGTATATATGAAACTCAATAAATAGTGACTTATCCCTGCAAAGTTTAATGTGCAGGCCTAATTCTTAGAACAAAGTTTTGGGTGGAGAAAGAAGACTAAATGCAGACAGATATTTGTCTCAGCTTTTCAATTTGGTGAGTAAAATACCTGTACTTTTCTTAAGAGTACGTTAAATGCTTGGGTGAAGAGAGGAGTGATCTAGCAGGCAAACCAGGGCATTAAAGAATGCAGAATTCAAGTCCAGAGACAGTAGCTTACACCACACTGGCAGTTTTGAAGCCAGGGGCTCAGGCTGCAAGTTATTTTAAATCCCTGATGAGTGTTTCAGTTCCTGCATCATGGGCTAAATTCAGTGGAGACAATGTCAGGTGCTTTCAACATGCAGGGGCCAATTCTGTCACGCTCTGAAAGGATGCAGAGTTGGACTGGGGTGCACATCTGAGGAGAGGGGGAATCATTTAATGGGTATTAACTTCAGCTTTAATAATCATGTTGCCAAAGTAGCAGATGCAAAGAAAGAACTCCAAAGACAACTGAGGTAAAATTCACTAAAAGTTGGCAGCTGCATATTATCTTATTATATCCAAAAGGCATAGAAATGTTCTGTAGCATTTACGTACTTCCTGAAAAAGCACCTCCTCAAAAGATCCACGTGTATTCCCTTCCCTGGAACTGCCTGTGGCTCACACACGGCCTGAGAGGAGCTTGTTCACTGACAGATGTCAGGGTTTTACAAGGAAGCTTGCAGCTTCTGTCCAGAATCACACACTGATTATGTTCATTTGCAACTTAGATATTTAAAGTGGGGAAAGATGTCTTTGATGGTGTTTTTTTCCTATTTTACATTAATTGATGATACTCCCTGGCCATTTCCTGATGTAGAAATGGTACTTTTTTTCTTCTTAATGAACTTTGGAAAGTGTGCAAATAAAGAGGACCACAAACAGCACATTTATCTGTTTCAGAGGAAGATGATGACTAAGCTTTTACACTTTTATTTTGCCACAGCCAGGGAAGAGCCCTAAATCAACTAAAATTTAGAAGTATTTACATACAGAATGGAATTAATCTATCCTTGACACCTAAGTTCCAAGTTTTCCTTGCCTTTTGATAAATATATTTCCATGTCTTTAGCCTGAATGTTGGCCTGGTTCTGGTCAGAAACAGTCTAATATTTCAAAGTGGGTCACAGTGAACTTTCCAAACATTTGTTCTGCCCTTGCCTTCTTATTATACAAAGCAGAAATGGCATGGAAGAAGACAGACCTGCATTAATCTCTGTCTGTATTGCCTTTGCAGTAAGTTTTCACTAAAATAAGTAATGTATTGGCAGTATATTAATTGAATTTTGAAACATATATTCTAAAGTTAACCTGAAGTTAACGTTTGTACTGACAGATAAAATTTTGTTAAGCAGCAAGACTCATCTGTTACTTTCATCCAGCTCCACTCAGAGTTCTATAAGTTTTTCCATTAAAACTCTTTCTCTAACAGAGCAGCCTCACGTTCACTCATTTTTTTTTTTTAATGCACATTTGGAAACAATAGAGTTTTCCTGCAATTCTATTTGTCATAAGTAGTTTAAGATGTTTTCAGTTTATTTTTAGGGACTCTTAGGAAAGTTCAAGCTAACCAGCTAAATATGTGTAAGCTCACAGCACATAAATACATTTTCTTTTTCTTTTTCTTTCCCCCCAGTCTACAAAGCACAAAAGATGTAGTTTTTGTGTACTTTAGATTGTATATGGTATGGCCAGCTACAGCACTTAATCCCACTTAGATGGAATTGGCTATCCATTGAAGTTTCTCATGGATTTAAGTGTATGAACATTTACTTCACATTTTCCATTGGTGTTTTCTATTGTTTTTAAGAGCCCCTTTATAAAATAACTTCTGGCATGAGGGAGCACAAGTGCATTGTGAGATACTGACACACAAGCAGGGATTTTGTCATGGAGTCGAGCTGACACCATGACATAACTGCTGACAACTGGATTATAATGGAAAAACCAGTAGGTATATCCCTATACTGTTACAGCATTAAATAGCAATAATAAACTACCTGGAGAAACTGGAGTATTTGTATTTGTGTAAAGAATAATTAGTTTGTATAGTATACATGGATCAAGAACATCAGAGAAGAATGAAATCTGTTGCTGCTGTTTCTGCTGAGTTACTGGTTGGCACATACAGAGCAGAGACACTTTACTCATCACAAACTCCACACATCAGAATTACCAAATGCTAGAGTGGAAGCAAGCAGCTTATGCTGGTGAGGAGGAGCCCAGGCTGGTCAGCGTTGTCAAAAGAAAAGGAAAATGCAATAGGTTCACTGAGCAAAAGCATTGCTGGTTAAGCTCTGGGTGAAGTTATATGGTAACAAGTCCTGTTAATTCTCTTGCTCCTGACTATACATCAGAGGAACAAGAGGAAGAAGAAGGCAAGTGAGGGCAGAGGTGAGTGTGGATGAGTTTTAACCGGTTTAAATGTTTAACTCATTTAACCAGTATCCATCAGCAAGCATCATGGAGCACCCTTTCTTCTTTCTCCAGTCTGTGAGAATTGGAGAAAAAGCATGGCTAGGATATGCTTCAATAGGACAGCCATTGGCTTAGTTCTTGGATTCTACCACAGTTCTGTTCTTCCACTGGGAAGTGATTATAGTCAAGGCAGCTACTACAGCTCCTGTTCCCTTCTCCTCTAACAGCAATTAGACAAAGGGTGCTACAAGTTCAGGTTTTGTATTTAAAAAATACTGATCTTGCAAAGGCTGTTTTTGCACTGACTTCTCAAGAAATGAATGCCACTCTCACAGACATCCTTCTTTCTGAAAATTATTTTCCTAGCTAAGCAGGCTAGTTCCATAAAATGAGAGGAAAATTAACATAGTAATGATTTGCTATCTTGGAAGCAAAAAAACCTGTTATTTTAATGAGGTCTGGAGCCCATTTTGGAATGAAAATATTTTTCTAATTTGTGAAACAGCAAAATCTTTTCCAGATCAAAAAAATCCAGCCAAAACCCAACCCCAAAACAACATACAGGGACCCTCCTGCAACCATTTGTTTTTAAAATCAGTACCCTGGAAAAGGAAAGAATCAAAAACTACATAAAAGAGTAAATACTGTTAATATGGTGGTGATCTAAAAATGATCCTATGTTGAAATGGCACATTTTCTTCTGTTTATATCCCTTGCACATAAAAGTCTATGATTAATTTGTCTTACATGATTCTGGACTTAATCTTGGTCATAACAATGGGATGTTCATCCACAGTTTGGATAGTGGAATCCTGGAAATAGGTGCTGGAGGCAGAAGCCCAGGAGCCCCAGTGAGGTATTTGGCAAGGGTTAGGTCACAAACCCAAGAAGGCATTACAGCTCCTCTGTATTTCATCATCACTGGGCTCCCAGCATGCGGTCATCTGGGGATGCAAACATTCTGAGGAGTTTAATCACAGCCTGTGGCTCTGCTCAGACTCAGAGCTGCTCTCGGACCACATCTTCAGACTGGTGAACAGAAATAGTGTGTGCACAAGTCAGTGTAGAAGAGGGTGGTGCTACATTGCCATCAACATGTCCCAATGTCAGTTTATGCCAAAAGATGTTATGGTAAATATATTTTTATATTTATATTTAGATTTGGTGTAAAAGTACACAGATCCTTAGGAAAAGAAGGAAAATCTTTAATTGTGGTGCCAGCCCTCATTAATACATCTGCATCTGCTTTCCACAAAGTTAATATTAGCATGAATAGTTACCTTGGCTTCAGTCTCCTGGAAGTAGCCAATAGGGCAGGATGTTTATGGACATTAGCTCTGGGAATCAGTCAGACCAGGTAGCAAGTGACATGTTTACCTAGTCCAGTATTTGTACCATGCCTAAACAGAAGATTATCCCTGCCAGCTCCAACACCTGTCCTGTGCTCAGAAGTGTTCCCATGCTCAGCACCATCTTTCCTGCAGGCCTTGCTGTTCCAAGGCTGGGAGCACAGGGATCAGAAAGATGCTAGAAAAACATGTACATATTAAATAAAATAATGAAAAAATAAACATCCACTCCAATAAACGATCACCACGATTCTGAGTATTTCCACTCAGCTCACTGAGAATGCTTTTAGAAACAGCTTCATTGTGTTGGGGATTTTTTATCCCTGGGGTGTGAAAAGGCAATTTATTATATCAATATAGGAGGGAATTTGACTCTCACTTTCTTTTTTGCCTATATTTTTACTCTCTACCTGAAGAGCCTACAGTATTTTGTTTTAATAGGTTACTCCTCAGAATGTGTCTATGACATGACAGTAAAAATGGTCAGGTTAAAATTAATTTCAGACTCGAGATCTGGGTTATGCTTGACATCTAAATATTGCAAGTTATCGTAGTATTACTTAAACATAATGAGGCATATATCCTAAAATTAATTGTGAAATCAGTCATGAGTACACTATTTATTCAGTCAAGTATAATATCAACAAATGTTAAATTTTACAAAATAATTTAGGCAAAATATGGAAACGTGGGTGGAAAATATTTAGCAAAACTGACTGAGAGGCAAAATATTAAAGGAATTTACAAATGAGAAGGCACAAGTATGCTCCTCCCACCACATTACCTGGCTGCTGCTTTTTGCGTTCAGATAGTAAACAGAGAACTGACCTCAGAACCAACAACGAAACAAAGCCAGGCTGCAGCATTTTAGAAGTGCTTATGTTGTATGTAAGCCCACACTGAGTACCTGAAGGAACTTGTGTGACTGCTCTCAGTCTAACTGAGAGCCTACAAAAATCACAGCCTGGTGGAACGAGAGAGCAGCTGGAGCAGTTTTCTCCATGCTCCCAAGAACGCTGCAGCACAAAACTTTCCTCATGTTCTGGAAGGGAAAGTTTCCAGCGGGGCAGCTGCTGGGCCAATGCCTCCCCACGCTCTCCTAGGAACACGCTGCTCAGCACTCACTGTGTTTGTTTCCTGCCTTTGGAGGTCATCCAGAAATGACGTGGGCTGGTGCAACGCTGTCTGGTGATCCTCCCCACCAATCCGTTCTGTACAGCAGATTATCTAAACTATTTCAGCCAATGTGTGGTCAGAGTGAGTAATCGAAAACTGTTTGAACAAAGCTTCTGTGATGCATTGGAGGTGGTTCCCCTGAGGCCATTTTTCTTTGTATGTCTTAAATGTNTTTTTCTGACAATACCAAGACAATTTCAATGAACTTGACTGGAACATGTTTTCGGAGGGAAGTGCAGGGCTTGAAGAGGAAAAAAAATTACTAAAAAAAAAAAAAAAAAAAAAAAAAAATCAAGAATGCACAGTGAACCTAACCCACATCCAGTTACATGCAGCCAGGCAAGGCTTAAAGATGGGTGCATAGTTACACGTTTCAATTTTGTGTTCACAGCCAGGCTTAAACAATATATTTTTAGTGAATGAATGAATGAATAGTTTGCTCTGTAGCACTAACCAGTTTTCTTAGTTGTGTATAAAGTACTTGCAGACATTTTCTTGCAGAAAACATTAATTTCATCCTCTTCTTTAACTTCATTAGAAATAATTCAGTGTAAGAGAACCCATAACCTATCTCCATTCACCAAATCAATTAAATTCATAGACTCATGATCACAGGCCAGGCAGTATCAGCATGGTGACTGCATTACATGCTCACCATAACACGAGCAGGTGTGTGACCTGTGGCATTGCTCTGGGAGTTGTTTTCAGTGTCCCAGTTCATTGCTAACCAAGTGCTCTGGACTGTTTTGATTGCACTGTTTCATTGTTAGATTTGCTTCATGAAGATGAATCACCATTTCCAGCTGCTACCCAAGAGAGAAAGTGAGTACCAATACAGACCAAAGGCTGAACCACAAAGGTCTTACCCAGAATCTGAACCACGAGAAGTCTTCTCTTCCTCTAGAAGTAGAAAACAAATAATCCATTCAATACTTTCTGAAATGGAGGCATAACTGTGCCCAGTTCTCACTTGGCTGAGAAACGTGCTCCTTTGTTTCATTGTTTTTACTTTGAATTATACATTTTAATTGAAAATAAATGAATGTGTTTACAATGTGCTCCCAGTTTTAAGCAGCACCAATGTAAGAGGCCAACATCCTCACAAGTCCCCAGAACAGAACCACATCAGACCAGGCTTTGGCTCCCTTGCAGGCACCAAGGCGTAGCGTGGGAAACACGGCTGGGCTGACAGGGGGTGTAACATAAACACAGGAAAGGAGGACCCTGCTGAGCAGCAGGTGACCTCTGAAAGCACTGGGGATTCTTTGCCTCACAGCCTTGGTACATCCCCACAGGCTGCTGGCTTTGGTTAGCAGCAAAGGGGGACAGTGGGAGCAATGGATAGGACTGACAGGCTTGTAAACCTCTCCCTGACACACATCTCCTCACCAGTGCTATCTGGGAGCTGGACCTCACCTTTGCAATGGACAGGTGAACACACAATATGAAATAATCAAGTCCTGACAACACACAGGTTACTCAAACTCTGCTGCTGAGCAGCAGAAGACCCAAATCCTTAGTGTTCTCAGGGAAAAGGAAGGATGTGGGCTTGGTGTAAAATCAATATTTAATGTCATTAAGCCTCTTTATGTAACCAGTTAAATTGTAGACAACATATAAAACAATGGTTCCAACAATGCTGTTATCATAAGTAGTTCCTCTGCAAAGTAAGTAGCTACCAAAGTGCACTAAATTACCTACGTAACTATTTCCTCTGAATCACAGCTAGCTTACAGTGATTATCTGATTAAGAAGGAATCACTGCAGAATTAAATTATAGGGAGACATTTACTGCCATTATCTTCACTTTCTTCCATACTGTGTTCTCTCCATACCAAACCAGATTTTTTCCCTGCAGTCTATAATCAATAAAGGCTTGGTTTTGGGTGAAGACTCTCTCAAGCAGCTCTGTGAGAACCTAGCCTGGACACAAAGGGCTCACTACAATGTGGAAATGTGGTTTCAAATGTTCAGTCATGTTCACAGGCTGCTGCTTCAGGGCCCAAATTGATTAATCTACTGCAAAACTACTTTGCTGGAAGGGCTGAGTGGGTTTGGACAGTGCTAGCCAGGAGATCTTTCCCACTGCTCCACTATACAGTGTCAACAAGCCCTTAAGGATTTGGACTGGGCTGCAGGCTCCTGGCATTTTTAACTCTTTGGGTTTTGTCTATAAATAAACTTTCAGCAGCAAGAACTAATTCAATTTCCAAACCATACACATCATTAGCAAATCTGGTACAACTTAATGTGTAGACCAGATCTAAATAGCAGCATAATTTAAATCATGTTATGCCATTTTCAGTGGTTGTTGAAATTCAAGTTGCATTGATTTTAGTAAACTGGCTGAGAAATTACATTAGTTCAATTTGACCTCTTCCATCTAAAGCTGTCTACAGGAAATGCTTCAATGGGTTCACCACAGTGGCTGTAATGAATTCTGGTAAATGAGGATAATATCATAATCAATAGACTAGGAAATATAAACATTTTTCCCCTTCTTTCTTTTTTAATACTGGACAAAAGTTTTCCCTTGCAATTTCTCTCTCCTTTTCCCCCTCATACAGATTAAAACACATAAGAAGCACTTAGAGGATTCTCAGGGTTAATACAATTATGTGATAACATGCACTGCAACCAAAAACTATGCTGTACTAATTCCGTGTGTCTCTACTTTTTGGTGATGTTCACTCCTTATCTTCTCCACTTGCAGAAAATAAATCTTTAAAGGAAGTTGGTCTTCCCTCTACAGCTCCTATGGGAGGTTTCAAAACTTTGAGAAGGTTTCAGTATGGAAACATGACTTGTGTTCACATGTTCTTGCAGCAAATGTCCTCAAAAGAATTGAATGAAGGTTTAAAAGAAAATGACAGTTTATTGGAATTTCACCTTTGCAAAATGTTCATAGATCAAGATTTTTTTAGTTAGGAGAAAAATTAATAGTGAAGCAAAATGGAAAGAGATCCTGTAGAGCTATAAACACTGCCTCTATGAAAATGGCTTTATCACAAAGGCACAGTTGTAATTTCCCCCACAGTCGTAATTCAATGCTTCTCTTCTTCTTGTAATAAAGGTATATTCCAATTTGCCTACAAATTTAATAGTTTTGTAATAGGAAAGAGATGGTGCATTTCTTAGTGGAAGCTTTTCACCTGTTTTCCAGGAAGAACTTCATTAAATACTTTCATGTGATATGTGAGTACATGGCCAGTTCCTTCTGGCTCTCCTTTGATATTTGATTACCATATGTCCTTTTAGAGAAACGCAAGAGCAAGCCAAAGTTATACAAATTCATCCATCTGATACGAGATTATAGTAGTCTCCTTCCCTAAATTAAGCAGAATGACATGCTAGGATGGAAGTTCCAATAGGAGTGTTTAAAAGCAGTGGTGGGTTCTTATTTTGTATGCATGTGAGGCTTACAAAAATGTTCTGCTTTGTTCAGGTACTTCAGGAAATCTTCCAGACAGAAGATAAAATTATGATATTGGAGAGTATCATAATTGCCATAAAGGCAAAGGAGAACCCACTGAAAGTGTTCAAACACACTTTCAGGGAAGAACAGAAAGACTTTGCCATGATGCACCTCAGTTCCAGTAAGTAAAGGTCAGACTGCTACATCCCTTCCTTCATCAGCTACTCAAGAGCAGAAAATTCAATGTCAGTGTGCATCAGTTTCATGAGATTGGAATTGCATTCATTACATTGTGATTCAAATTCTGGGAGGAAAAATGTAAAATCCAAGAAGCTTGAAATAATTGAAAAAATGTGCCAAAATGTCAATGTGTGTAGTTCCTTTTAGAAGGTCAGTGCGTGCAGTTGTATTTGGAATCCCTTTTCCAGGACAGCTAAGAGTTCAACTGCTGGTTGGTGGTTGATAACCTCTGGGATTCAGTCTTATGTCCGAGTTAGGAATTGATTTTAATTCCATTCTGTATGAAACACAAGATGTCACTTTAGGACATACCTATTTTAAGAACATGTTATTCTGGACACAAGTCTGTCTTATGATGCAAAAAACCCCATCTAATGGTCAAACTGCTTAAAAAGTTAATTGCAAATAAGAATGAGGCAGCATCTCTTACTGCCTCAACTCATTTTCAACTATTGAGTGACTCCACTCTCACCTTGGCACAGATCAGCTCATCTGACACATATATTGGCTGTTTAGCACAGGCTGGCCTCAGCTTGGTGATCCCTGTGCTATGATCCACTGGACAGTGTGCATCACATCTTTCTGGATATATGTGAAGATGTCTGAGACTTTTGCATGTTTTTATGAAAAGTGTAAAACTATTCTCTTTTTATTTTTGTCTCTAGGAAAATCCTACTGGATACCACAGCTTCACATACGATGAGATTATTGAAGTACATAGTGCTTCAAATGAGTATTTCTATTGTTTTTCCTAAACTGTTTTATCAGCTCAAAAAAGCTTCTATTCAAACAAGGAAATGGCAATAAATCATAGTTTATTGTACTGGCATCTTTTCACTTTTTCTAACTCCTTAAACCATAAATGTACAACGTAATGTATCTTTTTTTCAGCCTCATACCTCCTTAATAGTACCTTGACATTTCCTTTGGCACATCCATAAGTTAGATTTCGTAAACTTCATGCTCTGCTCCGTTCTGTCACAAAATATTGTTTTGAATCCAAATTCTTTTATGTCCATTTGAATAGTTTTATTCACAGGGCTTTTCATATCACATAAATCATGCCTATTCTAGGTGCAGGAGTTCAGCTGCAAGAAACCAGAAAAAGCTCCTGGTTACACTGGAGCATTCACTTAGCAGCTACATTTACTGTGGGAGCAGATCATTTGTCACTTCTAGTACCACCACACAATCAATTAGGTAGGCAATTTAGCTAGTATAATCATTTTATTAAAAAAACTCCAACAAACAGAACAAAACAAGATGGTCTTAAATATTAATACACAACTCCAGTTTTATACTCACTCTTAGTTTTGTTTTCCATGTCTTCCCTGAAGATCTCTTCCACAAAACTGTTGGCAGCATTAGGATCGATATGAGTCTGGTCATCAGGATTTCATATATCTGAAATACCAAACATGTTTTAATTAGGATCAAAAATGCAGAGTGTTACATTATCCCTTCTTCTTCCCACAGTTGCCAATGATGCTGTTGATGTTCTAAAAGGTCCTGTCTAAAAAAAAAAAAAAGAAACTTCATTTGAAGTCACTGGAACATTAGAATGTCTCTGAATTTTTCTTCGGTTGGAGAGGAAGGACATTAATATGGCATACTTAAAACCCAGAAGTAACTGGGGGTTCTGAGTCAGTCTAACTCCTGCTGGCTCCTAGGTTATGTAAGAGCTTCATAAAATGTCCCCCAGATACTCAGCAGTATTTTTGTCTTAATATACATGCAAGTTTTCTGTCAGTCTAATATGATTTCTAATATTTTAACCCAGATGTTTATACAAGTACAGTGTTTACTAGAAGTAGTTATATTGACAGATAATTAGAATATCCTGACCTTCCTGAAATGCATACAAATTTTATGCTACTACAGCTCCCTAATCCAGACCAAGTTCTGTTGGATGCTTTAGCTGATCCAAATAATTGAAAGCTATGTTCATCAGATCTGCAATAAGAAATTGAAATCTTGACAGGGTATTTGAAATTTGGACACTTTCTTCCTATCAGAATTTTTGGTTGAGCTCACACCTTAAAGTGTATTTTCTAAGAGACAAAATTCTGAGAAAGTAAAACCATTTGCTACTTGACTTTCTAGGGATTCTTTGCTTTTAAATAATTTATTTCTCTCATGGTTTAAAGGAAGAAGAATTCAGCCTTATAGCTCAGCTGCAATAGAGAAAGAACATATCAAATGATCCACTTCTTTGTAACATGTAAATGTTATCTGAGTTGCTGTTTATTTTAAAGGAAGTGCTGATGTTGGCACTTGTTCCCTGTGTGTGCTGCCAACTTTGAAGTTGAAGGGATTAGACAGAAAACAAATTAATAAAGTCTAGTTTTTCTGTAGTTAAACAACTGTGACTGTCCCAAAATCAGTTAAAAGTGGTTTCTGGAAAAGTCAATCTTTCTTACAGTCCATAGTGCATGGAGAAATTAACAGAAACACAGTTTTGTCAGTATGAAAAGTTTACCAGCTCAGTGACTATGCAAGAGGATTTGCCACATCTCCACTGACAAACTGCTGGAAGCATTGTGGCCAATAGCCACTCTTGATTTCAGAGCTCCATATTCAGGGGTTTTTCTGACAAGTGATTCTGATTACCATGTGTCTGTGCCAAATCTAGACTCTTCAGCACATCCTGCCCCACAAGTTTAAGCTATCATGAACTACACCAACGCTGGATGGTACCATCCATCACAAATGTATTCTACAGGTGTTCAAAACAGCCATGATACTCCTAGAGAGGCTGCACAAGTGAGAGGCTGCAAGTGAAGATAGCGATGAGATCTGTCAAAGCAGAGTGGCTTAATCCACTCTTGAAGTCAACACAAGCGAGAAATCCTCACTTCTCCCAGGTGCTGTGCAAGCAGACTGGCAGAGGTTTCATATTGACTCAGTCCAAGCCAGCTGTACAAACCCTGACTGAAAGTGTGACCTGTCTGCTTTAAAAATAGGAATGTGGTGAGGGTCTGCTGCAGTTATGTGAGTAACCTGTCCCCTTCTCTATTCTCAGGCTACTGAAGTTGACACAATCAACATCACACAGGCTTTAAAGAGATGTCTGCAAGAACAGTGTGATACTCTGCAGCTGCTGATCCTCCCCAAATCTACGCTGGAAGATGACTCCTGTAAAGGCAAACCCTCTCTTCACTGACAAGAAGTGTCAGTGTGCACAAAGTCTTCCCCAGCACCCCGTGGCTCACCAGCTACGCTTGAACAGTAACCTTTGATACCTCAGTGCATGATATAAAAGTTGCAAAGGTTGCAAATATTTCCTGATGGACAGAATTAATTACTCCGTTTCTTCAAATAATAAAGTCCTATAAACTACTGAAAATTAACATCAAGCTTCTTTCCTCTAAATAACCTCATATTCTGAGCTGTAGATGCTACTAATTAAAAAAGAATTAGTAGACTTATTCTAAGAGAATCAGACCATGACAAAATAACAGACAAATATTGTAAGACACATGTGAGTTTCTAGCTAGAGAAGTCAAACTGAAACACCATACTTGTCAAAATTAGTACAACACAGCATTTAACTGTTCAGGGTAATGTGCCATCTGTGTTTGGTTTTGTCTGGAAAAGTGCAGTTGAAATGCTTACCCCATGCTTACACTCTCCTCCTGTCTAGCAATGCTAGATTTGCTGATTGGAATTAGAGGAGGTTGAATAAACTTGATTCACAGAGGCTGAAGGGCAATTCCAGTGCTGCCACTTCAGGTACACATGTAGCCTGTGTTCATTCAGAGGGAATCGTTTCATCTCCAGCTCTTAATTTGACTTTTCATACAATAATTATGAAGAAAATTTGTGTATTTATAAGGACTGTTTGTGACTCGTGATATTTGCCCAAGTCTTTAAGCTCTTACCTATTTAAAGGTATGTACTTATCCATCACTGGATCTCAAAGGACTTCCTGGGCCAAGACAGAACCATTGCTCTGTTGAGACTGATGAGGGTGTTAAGGCAAATTAGGAATGGAACCAACGTACAGGAACAGATGTTCTTAAAGTGCCCTGAAATTGTCCTGCAGTCTGTAAGTCAAGACTACTCAGCTTTCTGGTTTTCAGTGGAGCTCTGCCTCATGGTGGGGGACAGGAGAAGGATGGAATGGGCTTTGAGATGTGACTTTTCTGGATGGCAGCTGAAACACAGTAACAGTGTTAATAGTAAAGGATTAGAGGAAGAACTAGTTGGTAAAGCACCCTGGCTGTTTTGGACAAAATGGAATAATAAAGTTCTACTATTATTTGTATTTCTTCCTGGATTTACTCACTCATTTACAGAATAAGTGGCACACTACAGTTCTAGTAATTGAGCAGCTTCCTACTACCTCAGGGTTCTCTCTACACAGCAGCTGTAGGAACACGCAAAATGCATTTTACACTGGACAGAAGCCAAATCCAAAACAATGATAGATTTGAAAGTCTCCTGAATAAACTGGCACTGTTCCTTATCCTTTGTTTTGTGTGGGTGGTGGCTTAATCAGGCTACCAACACAAATGGCCTTGCAGAGGTGGCTGGGCTGCACGATGTGGACGTGTCCCTGCGGCCAGCCCGGGGTGTCACAGCATGGCTGACACTCAGATTCTCCCTGTCAGCTAAAACAGCTGTGTCTCCTGGCTAGTGTGTCAAACCATTCACACAGCAATAAAGTTTCTAGAGATTTTAAATAATAGGAAACCATTTTGGAACACAAAATTGGGAAGTGACATCCAGGCCTCTTTCTGGTACTCGTTAAACCCATTTCACACTGACTATGCTGCATCTTGATTTTTCCCAGGATGATGCCACAGTCAGGTTGCACAAGCTATGGAGAGGGCAGGCTGCTCCATCCAGCAATGTAATGCTAACTGATGGCTTTCTGGGATGAAGTTTTCTGAACGTAGGGGAAGTTCCAGAAATAACTGAATTTTGTATTGCAATATTTGCAGAACAATTCAAGGGGTGCTGGTGATGTGTGGCTGGATACAGGAGGAAATCTGTTTCTGCAGACTTCACAGTGATCTGGTTTGAATTAATAGTCCTACCTTGCTGTTTCTTACTCAGAAACACTTCACAACAAACTTCTATCACAGAACCCCACCAGGGATGTGACTTTAGGGAGGAGTGAGGAATCTCACTGTTTTGTTTCCCAGCAGGGACGACTGTTTCCACGGGTAACATTTTTCTCCCTCTCTATGCCTTTGTATGGAGGCAAGGGAGATTTTATCACTTGCTTCTGTTACAACCAAACTGTGGAATAAAGCACTTTATTTGCATTTCATATACTATTTTTACAGTGTATGAAGAATAATATTTGTGTTGAGCTGTTAAATATTGACAATAGTCCCACCCTATTTATCAAATACTGACAGCTGACCAAGCAAAGGAGTAAAAATTATTTGGGAATTTGGATCTTCTTGAAGCCTTTAAATATCTTTCTGGAAGCTGGAGGCTTTCCCAGTTCACATAGCTACTCTAATAGCTAGACGTATTTTCTCCCTTCCTTATGCCAAGAACTCAATTAAGAAATATATAGCAGAAGGGAGGCACTTCTAAGGGACCTCGCTTTTTTTTTTCCATTCTTAACAGAAGAAAAAAGAAGAAAAAAAATCATTGTCTGAAAACAATCAATATAAGTGAAGAGCCAGCCTGAGTCTGAAAATCTGGGGACTTTGGGATGGAGATGGTAGGGCTGAACAATAATTCTGAACATTACAAATTCCAGCTCCCTCCTGACTGTGCCTTTGTTCAGCAATGTTCTCTCCAAGATCTTGACTCTGCTTTTGGGTGGAGACCTCACTTGGTACATTGTCAGTGCAAACAATACTGAAGTGTTTGCTCAGAGTGTGAATTCCTACTCAGAGTGGCTGCTTAAACCCAGGGAGCCACAACTTGTGCTGCTCTTGGAGAGCATCACTTGGAGTACAGGAATTCCCTGAGATTCACCTATCAGCAGCAAGAACAAATCTTCACTGAGCACTGCAAAAACAACACTGTACAAAAATCATCTTCTTCCCTAAATATAACTGACCAGAAGATATGAAGTGTATTATCCTAGTGAAAACAAACCCTCAGTGGAAAAAGTGCTCGTCTTTTATAAGTGATATCCACGCATGCAGCACATTTCAATTTGTTGATAGCACACGTCCTCTTTTAAAAAGTAAATGGTTTTCTTCAGGCTATCAAAAAGGAGGAAACTTTCATGGACTTTGGCTATAAAGCTATATAAATCCCAAAAGAAATAATTCACTATTTGCTCCTTAGGAGCCAAGATAGATGGATAATGCAGAAAAATCTTGTTCTGCCACTGATTTACTGCGTAAACAAATTTACACTCAGCCTCCAGAATGCAGTTAATCCCTATTGTGATGGGAATACGTCAAAGGAAACACATTTCTAACAATCATAAAGATACACAGATAAACCTGAGAATCTCCTATAAAAAGCCCCAAGAGAATATAATGGTTTTTTTTCCATAGATATTTCTCCTTGTGAACTAGATCATTAATTATTGTACTCATATGGAACCACAGACATCAAGAATCCAGATCTACTGTATTTCCATGTATAAACCCGGAAGTTTAATGTGCAATTCCATAACACTTAAAAGATAAGATCTGTTTTATAGCAAATAGAGTAATGTAGAAAAGACCAAAACCTGTCCCTGCCTGTTTGAAACAATGAGATAATTTTAGTTCCAGACAAGCCATTTCCTAACATTATCTAAACTATAGCTCATAAAAGTTTATGGACTCAAATTCCAAACAGAGTAAGAAAACAATGGCTCTCAGTATCTTCACTGATGATAGCAGCAGTTGGGTGCAACAACATTACTGATTACAGTGAAGGCAGTTTATTTTACCCAACTCTACTAGTAGCACTTTTTTTTTTAAATTTAAAATAACAGCAAAGAAGCAGAATTTGGACAGGTGGTGTGCCCAGTCAATAGATATATGTGATGGTGCTTGTATGACAAGACTTTTCAAAGACCTTCATCATCCCACGTGTCAGCTTGGAAGTTTTTAACCAGAAGATATTGCTCATTCCCTAGTATAAAAACCTAAGTATTAGATACTTGGAAAAATAATAATCTCTCAGAAGACCCATTTCTGATACCATATTGAATCCTACCTTTTCAAACCCATGTCCTTGGGCCTTTTAAATTTGAATTTGAATCTAGAGATAATCTGAACTCTTACACATCCCCAATCCATGACACTACCCTTGTCTCAGAATATGAGCAAAGCTTATTTTTGTGCAGCAGAAACACACAAAAGCCCTCAGAGATCTACGCTCTACATGGACATAATGTCCCTATCATTGATCAGAACATGGTCTAATGATACACTCTCCCTCTTAAAAATGGACAGTATCAGTGAGCCCCTGGAGCAGTTAATGACTGCAGACAGGGTGAGCCCAGGGGCAGGATGGTTAATACAACATAGCCACTGACCAAAAAGGATTTTCTGGGATTTCCCCCTCCCACCCATAACGTTACAGGCATGAATTTAAAGCATCATGATCATGCATTTCCTAATACGACAAAACTCCTGGCAGCTCTTGGAAACAATGGCAAAGTTCATCTAAACTATGCTCAGCAGAGATAAAATTTCAAATCCCTGTGCCCTTGAATAGGAGACCTGTGTGTCTGGTGATTGAGTTTTTAACCACAAGCAGCTCTGATACCTGCTTGTCACTGCACACGAGGGTTTTGGCACATTTTTGTTCATCGTTGCCAGAGAAAGGGTACAGGCAACACATTCTGCAGGAGAGGCTCAGGAGAATGGCAACACAGTAAAAGTAGATGCACCAGTGACAAACACAAGCAAATCAGACGACTCTGGACCTGGATTCTGACACCAAAGCAGTAGTTTACAAAGTACTATGACATTTTCAGCTTATTTCTGCAGCCCCAAATTCTTTTAAGAAGGAGACCCGTCTCAAATGGATTATGGGCTTTTTTCAAATCAAGGAATTAAGTTATGAAGGTAAAGGCGCAACCAATTCCAACATTGAAAAACAAATAGCCAATAACAAATAACCAGTGCTTTACTGTGCAATAAAGAATTTGAATTTATAGATGATATAAAACAGAAAATCTTTTTTCTGATGCAAATTGCTTTGAAGTATTAAAGAATGGGAGAAATTTCAGTATCACTGCATTATGATCCCACATCATGTAAGAACATGTCTGCTCAAGTCATAAAATAACTGCTGGCACTACCAGTTCAGGTCTGTTCCCTGGCCTCAGGGCTGCTGAAAACCATGCTATAAACCAAGCCTTCTATTAAAACTTAGTCAGGAGAATAAGACACGGGTCAGACTGGTCTTAGTATTATTTGGTGAAGGAAAGACCCTCCTAAGTAGTTAGACTTTATAGCTGTAGTTTTTTTTCAACTGCAATTTATAAATGTTTATCCAGTCTTCCTATGATGTCCTTTGATCTCTTAGGGGTTTTTATTTTTAAAAACACAGATAACATTCCTATAGCCATATTGGACAAATAAGTAAAGGAGATGACAAAGTGATCTGAACTTTTGTTTGGATTTTCTCACAGTATTTATAAACACCAAGGCAATCCATCATTGACTGCCAATGCAAAGAAGTCAAACTTATACAAAATACCCATGCTTATGTGGTGTATTTAATATAAGACAGACCTATGGTGTACAAGAGAGACTCCCCATCAGTTGTTTGCAGGGTTTTTGTTGTGCGGTGCTTTTAAATTTTTTTAAAGGCATTTGCTTCTGTAGGACTATCACCAGACCCTCCAATACTGAATGGAATTTTTAAAGTGGAAAAGTTTGAAGGGAAATATGTCTAAAAAAACAAGACAGAAGTTGTCTTCTTAGGAGAAATTTCTTAGCGTTGTGAAACAAGCATTCATAAGAGAATTCAGCCCGAGAAAACCAGGCTTTACACTAACGAAAGACGGTGATGAAAATAATCTCCACAGAGGGCAACAAGCAAAGCGTGGTCAGGAAGGTGGTGAGACAATGAGAGTCAGCGGGTCCCTACTCTGCAGAGTCTAAAAGACTGTCAGAGTTTTCACAAGCAGAGGAGCTGGGACAGCAGGAGCAGGGAGCTACAGTGCTGCTGGGGGGTCCTGAGCAGCACAGGCTGATCCAAGGACCACACTTACGGGCACGAGAGCACAGGCACCCCTGCAAGAACCCCTGCACAATGCTCCTGGTGGCCTGTGCATCCTGCTTCGGTCCCTTGCTTTAGCAGGCAAGAAGGAAAAGGTTGGTTGAACAGGCAGCTGATGTGGCAAGGCTCAGGCTGAACATCCAGGCGCTGGTGTTCTGTGGTGTAGTTAAAGCACCGTAGGAGGAAAAGTGACATTGTTTTAAAAGCTCAGCTTCAAAAACAAACATGCAACAAAGACAGGAGTGTATTCATCCCCTCCTATCACATCTGTGCCCTGCAGGCAATGTTCTGAGAGAAGTCTGTGAAACTTGTACTTGCAGCTATCTCAGACAGCTCCACCTATAACTGTCTCAGTCCCGGCTCTCCCGGAGCCCGGCACGCTGCCAGGGCTGTGTACGTGATCCCCTCGTGCTCCTACGCAGTCCTAGCTGTGTTTAACTCGCAGGCATTTGCAAACACGCCATGCAGGAAAACAAGGTAAACATGAAAATGGGCTCGGGATGGCTATTTGCATCCACCGTGCTCGTTTGCAGGGATCCAAACACGCTGCAGGAAGGACTGTGCTGCGCTCAGCCCTGGGGAGCTGAACCCGGCCCTCTGTCCAGGCACTTTGAGATGCTCCTGCACTGCAGATGCTGCTGCGACTCCAGCCCGTGGACTGAGCTGCCGAAGTGTTAACCAAGGATTCTGTACGTGTTTTACAGCCAGAGTTGAGCTCCGTGCTACTGTGGCTGCTGCATTACCTCCACCAGTTGCTGAACTGGCTGTTGAAATGGCAATGGCTTGTTCTAACACGCCTCTGGCAAAGCAATGCTCCGTGCCACTCTCCACGCGCTCTGCCCTGCCCCCTCTCCTTGGGAGCGCTTCTCATCCCGCTGTTCCTCCTTTCTGCTTGCTCTGGCTCTGTGTCCCCGCTTCACCTTTCTCATATAAGGCTGAGCACAACCCTTGCCAGGTCCCTCCCTCCTGACATCCCAGACACAAAAGAAAGGGCAGCCCCACGCCTCTGTTTCATGCAGGAAAAGACATACCGAACAGACCTGGGGACAAAGCTGTGCCATGCCAGTGCCGCAAATGCTGTCTGCACAACACAGACTCTCAAGGCTTGCACAGACCGACTCCTATGAAGAGGGCAAGTCCCAAGGAGTGTTTGCCTTTCCAGCTGAAATTTGTAACTAGGAAGTGTCACCTGAAGCTACGTGGGTAAAGGGATGCTACGGAAATTCAGCGACACAAAACCCACATTCAAAACAAGAGAGTTTATGGTTTATGACTAACTACTAATGGATGCCCCGTACCAAAATTACCAAATATTTCTCTCTCTTCCAGATCCTTAAAGCTGAGCTGATTCCTTGAGTCTACTGGAAAAAAAGAGTTTATCTGTACAAGTACTTACTGCAGAATTAGTTTTGTGCATTGAACTGAGCACAAATGAATTGATTTGCCTAATAAAATTATCAGTATACATATTTGTCCTCATGGCTGTTAGTCTGAGCAGAGAGACTACAGTTTTACAGCTAGATAGGGGAATGCCTTTTAAAATGTACTCTGAATACTTCATTAAAGATTTTTGGCATAGCTGAGGTTTCCTGTGTTCTGAACACTGCACAGACAAGAAGTGCCTAAGCAAACAATGGCACTTTACTAAAGGTACAACTCTGTACAAAAGAAAAACTTGGGAATAACATGGCCTAGCAGAGATGTTGTGTCAGGGGGAGACTGCTGAGTGGGTTTGGCTTGTTTGTTAACCTGCAAGTGAGGTACAAAGATTTGCTGCTAAACACGTCATCCAGAGATGGGTGGAAAAATATTAGTTTTTTCCTCATCTGCAGTTTGTACAGGAAAGTTGACAGGCTTGCTAAGCAGACAACCCTAAATGATACATTTTTTGTACCCCAGCTGGAAGCACTTACGCAAAAGAACTGCTACCTGGTTCTCCCCAGGGGCAGATAAATCAGAGCTGTGCATCGGCGAGCACAAGTCCCATACATAAACATTTAGGCACTGCGATTTATTACTTGTAGATAGCTCCAGCATGTTAATGTTCATTTATCTTCCATATTTCAAGAGCAGCAGAAGAACTATTCTCAGTATGACAACATTTTCAAGAGTTTATGCAGCCAGATTTGCCTACTTAAGGCCCTCAGTTTGTATATAGAGCTGTTGTAGCTGTGCAGAGTCCTCTGGCACGAGGCTCGCAAAGCAGAGGCAGGACTCTAACTGGGGAACATTCAAGGTGCAGCGAAGGGAAGGGAGAGCAACTCATGAGATGGTGACAAACTTGTTTTTCTGAGCTGTGCAATATACAGGGCTTTAGAAGAAACTTCTCCCCTTTTATCCTCTTCCCTATAGCACCAGCACCTGCCCCAGTACATGCTGGAACTTTCCTAGACTGCTGTACACATTCTCCTTACAGCTTTGTTTTTCACAAGGAAAGATTCTTTGATTTAGAAGAACAGAACCTGGAAGTTTTTCAGCAACTAAGCAGCATGGAGTATGGAGTAGCCTGAGAGAGGGCCAAGCCTCTCTTTGTATCTGCCTCCCATTGCTTCAGTAGCTGCAGTTTTCTTACTGACATTAAAGCAGACTCAAACTCTGAACTTCCCATCCACAGCTTTCCACAGCATCTTCCTGCAAACTCCCTTTATCTGTGGTGCTAAGACAGACTACTGAGACCTACTCATTTAACAGTGGGATAATATATTTGGAGTCACTGATCAAATGGTTTCACCACCCAATGAAAACACAATTTTTCTCCATCACCGACTTGCAGCCATGCATTGACTTTACTGTACCCTGGCATATGGACCTGTCAAAGCCAGCAGTGACTGCCAGCCTGAGCACAGGAAGTGTTGAAAAGGCTTTTAGGAGAGAAGGAAATGGGTGCAATGCTACCTTTGAAGGACAAGTCAGGGGAAAGAAACAGATTCTTACCAAGTGGGAAGAGTAATTTGGAACAAGTAGCACAGGATGGGGCCGGGGGGGTGTGGGGGGGAAAGCACAGTGGCAACACTAGGACAGGGAAAGATGCTCAGAGGAGATACAGGAATCAGCATCATTTTGTCATATGCACTAGAGAAGTAGAGAATCATAGAATATCAGGTTGGAAGGTAACTTCAAGGATCATCTGTTCCAACCTTGTCATGCAATAGTTACCATCCAAATACATTCCTGCAGAAGGCATTTCCTTCCTGCCTGACGAACTCAGCAATGGCAGCTTAAGCAAACTGACCTTTGCTTTTCAACTTGTTTCAGTAATGAAGTGAAAGAATTACAGTGAACAGCATTAGCTACAGCATAAATATACTGATTTTTCAGTCTTAGGCACTGACAACGAAATATTCCAGACCTACAGTTTACTCTGTGGTAAAGAGATATGCTAAGCATGCTCACTGCAAACCCATATGTGCTTTATGATGTTCACCCTGATACCTCACTCACCTGCTTCTGTACAGCAAACAGCAGACCATGGTCTTAACCCATGATTCTTTGTCTTGAGGTGCTTTACAGTTCTTTCCCAGGCCACTACAAAAGAACTAATCTGTCCTTTGGAAAGACTTACGAAAAATATGTTGAGGGTGTACCAACATTTGAATTGGTTTTGCAAACTTGTTCACAGCAAAGCAATCACGCTGTACCAAACCTCTGTGTTCACAGTTCTGTCTGAATTAAAGCACTTCCAAGGCATGCTGAAGCTGAAGATCTGGATAATATGCTGGGTCAATCGTGCAGAGTACAGATTTTAAAAAGGAACATGTATCCTTTCCTTGTGGGCAGAAGGAGATGACACTGATGGCTCATCAGTGAGAATCACACACACAAGCTTATTGAAGCCTCTCTTCCTGGCTGCTGAATATTCATTTTGGGTGCAATAGGCTGGAGTACCATGTTGGGAACACATTTTTGTGATGGAAAGTCCTGTTCTAGTATTGCCAAAGGCCTTCAGCACCAAACCTGTGAACGAGCTCTGGACAAGCCTATACAGGAATGAGGTGGGTTTTTTGCTTGGTTGGTTTGTTTAATTGTCCTCCATTTTCACTAATGACTGATGATCAGTCGATTGCTTCTTTAATTGCTCCTTTACCCACCGAAGCCTTCAATCTTTGTGATTTAAGTGCTATAGTTATCAACAGTCTAAATGCCGAAGTAGTTTGTCACATGCAGAAAATGTGACATTGCTTTAGTCAGAAAGAAGCACAGTCTGGCATTTATACCAGGTAGGGAGCTTTAAAATGCCTGACTCTCTTGGCATTTCTAATTGCTCTGCATATTTATCATATAACACACCATTACCAAATCAAAATCATCAAACTTCTATTTGTTATTTCTTGCAAAATTAGAAGAAAGTAATCTCTTCTACAAGTGTTCTGCATTCTTCTCTTGTTTAGAAATGTCAGGGTGTAAACAGAAAACAAAGTAGTAGCTTGTTTCCATTTTTGCTTCCCGGAGTGCACTGAACAAGTGGCCTCTTACATACTGGGGACAGGAGAAAAAAGTGATACAAGTAATAAAAATGACAATTCTGTTATTTTCAGACTTCTCGCATACAGAACATTCTTCAACATTAGCAAAGCTAAAACCCATGTATTTAAAAAATAAAATCCTTCAGAGAGTCTAAAAAAGCCTTGGGCAATTTCCTCCATCCCTCTAGAACTAAAGATGCCCAATTTTTCAATACAATACTACACAAACTAATCATCCCTCTAAAATGCCTTCTACTTGCCAAGATTTTTTTTCCTGTTTCTTAAAAAACAAACAAAAGCTTGTTTTGAAAGAAATATGAAAGGAACCAAAGGAATTGTGTTGAGCCAAAAGTCCTGCTTTCTCCACCCTCACTGTACTCATCTGGAAAGCATCTGGCAAACAAATCCATTGATAGTTTAGAAAAGTCTTTTATCTGTCCTCACAGGCTTAAAAAGGAAAGTGGAGAGCATACACATTCTGATCTAATTGCACATCCTCTTTGTATTATTGCCATTTTGGAAAGCTGAAAGTACAGCACACAAAACACACATAGAAAGAAAAAGCCTCTTCTGGTAAGTCTGTGTGAAACTCAGGTTAGTAAAACTTTCAGGAGGGAGGGCCAGCTACGTTAACAATGGGTTGTCCCAATAAACACAGATGAAGAGCAGCACATAAATCCTGCCTCCATACTGTAAGTGATGCCAGAGCAGGCAATGTACCCTCCTTAAGCAGAATTGCACAGTGTACATCTCTCCCCTGGTACATAAATCGAAAGCCTGTGAGACACGGGAGGAAATGGTGATGCCTTTCATGCATATTTATGTAAATTCTATGATTACAATAAGTAATCAAACCAGCAACATGCAAATTTGAACATGCATCATCGAAGAAATGCAAATATTTATATAACAGTTTAAGTGGGAAACATTTAGGACAGTTCATTGCTGGGAAAAGATTAATTTTCAAATAACTGATCACTGTAAAGTTGGAAGCTGGCTGTTTATTAGAATTCGAGCATTCAGCAGAATTCTGCGGACCTAATTCCCTTCTGTGCTTACAGGTATCCTCAGGAGTCAAATTCCCCTCAGAATGAAAACTTAACCTAAATCAGTATAAATTGCCTAATTACTATGGTGTATATAACAAAATCCCAGTATTCTGTTTTCAGTCTTCCTGGCATTTGGCTTCCTGCAGCTTCCTGCAGTGATAAGTACAAGGGCTCCAGTGCCATTTCCTGCCAAGTGGCCACAGTATTGCTTTCTCAGTCCTTCCTCAAACATGTAAGATGGACATGCAAGATAAAAAAAAAAGAAATCAACCCTTCTTAAAAAAATACTTTATATGAGCCATTGTACTATATTCTTTGGCAGATGCGTAGTCTCAAACATTATTTAAAATCTGCTAAAGAAGTTAAAACAGGTTTGCAAATGACTCAGACCGAGCAGAGCTCTTGGGAATGCTTTCTTGGCTGTCTTGCAATCCAGAACTAAGAGGAGATGGGGGAGGAAGCATTAGGGGGCTCTTTTGCAGGTAGTTTCATGTTTTTAGCACTATCAAACTGGATTTCACAGGCTGTCATGCTGTCTTTAAGGCTCCTCATGTCTTGGAAACTTGGGTGGCTCAGCTGTGCAGCAAGCAGTGTACTCACTGAGAGGAAAGTGTCACACTACTGAAGAGAACAAAGCAGTCCTCGAAATACTCTGAGCCACTGAATGTCTGGGGTGATTTGTCCACATTTTTATTTCTGATCTATAATGAGAGCTAATGTTTGTTTTGAAGGCTCACTTTTGGAATGTAGTGCAGATCTGTGGAGGCTGCCGTGCTGATGACATTACAGGATGTCTGGCAGTCCTCACTGTCTTGCCACATGCTCCTCCCAGCTGCAATTCCGTTTTAGCCATTCCTCCGAGCTCTCCAATGGCCTATCAGAGCCTGAGGATACAGATGTTAACGGCTCCCATCAGTTATAAACAAAAGCAACTACAAATAGAAAACAGGTTTCCTCTTTCTGAATGGCTGACTACTCATCTCTTCCTAGCGATAGTAATTAGGTGAGACTGAGTTACCATTGTAATGCCAGGCTTACGAATTTCTAAGTGGCTCTCACACAGCAAAAGTGTCTCACTGCCTCTCCAATAATCATATTTAGACACAGAAGTGTGCTGCGTTCTTTCACTTTCTTTGATTTCCTTCTACTCACTACCTATTTTACCTCCCCATCTTTGCATTCTATTCTGATTAGAGCTTAGTTTCAAATGGACAATAGCATTGCTACCAGATTACTTTTGCGTGGTGGGATTTGGGTCCTTTTTCAGGTTAAGTAAACTGGACAAAAACTTCAGTGACAGAAAGATATCTAACATTGCACAGAGAAATTCCAAGAGCTGCTTGTCATCTGTTGGCTAGGGGAACAGACAACCCTCAGACACATTTAAAAAAAAATTCTCTTTCAGTAGGAGAAAAACAGGATTTGTAGTATTTAGACTGAGCTAACATACAATGGAATATTATGCCTGCCAATCTCCACTCATTCTTTATTAGGCTTGTCTACTTTTTAATAATTACTATAGCATCCCACTTCTCTCATGGAATATTATATAAAGTGTATTTCATTGAGGATTTTAAAGGTTTTATTACTTCTGCCACTTAATTCTGTCTAAGACATATAGTCACCAGTAAAATCATATCATCCCATTGGATTTCTATAGCACTCTTCCAGAATTTTAAGCCACAGAAAAGTGATCTGGAATGCTATATGCTATAATTATCATTCAAAATATACAGTTCAAAAGAAGCACTGGCCAAGGTTCATCTATAAAGTGTATGAGAATCGTCTAAACAAAAGGTATTTCATATTGGTAGTTCAGAAAACGAAAAGCAAACTCTAGTACTATTAGTCAGTCCAGAGCATGGATCACAGCCTCTTGAGACAAAACTTTCCAGTCTTCTGCTAAAGCCTTTCAGCAAAAGTAAAAATTAAACCTAGATTTTGCTATTTAGCAGCTTTTATTGTTCTTTGTAAGTTCGCATTCCTCTGATGAAATACAAGCCAAACCATCCATTTCACATCCAACTGATTACACTTGTGCAGTTTTATTAGAGATCATGGAGCCTCATACCTTGTGGCAGTTAATGCAGTCAGCATTTCATAAATAACTGAAGCCTGTCCTTCTCCTTTCTGGTTCACACTGTCCACATTCTGTATATTTCAGAATGTTTTTGTAGGTCCTAAGCCTGATTGGGCTCTGTTGACATTAACCCACAAAGCTGAAAGCGTTAATGGCAAAGGTTACAAGAAGAGTATCTCATAATTCTTACTCAGACAGGATCTTGAGGTTAGACTCAAGTTTGTAACTATTACACCATGTATAGCAT
The DNA here is from genome assembly GCA_013398055.1 of Ifrita kowaldi. Taxonomy (NCBI): domain Eukaryota; kingdom Metazoa; phylum Chordata; class Aves; order Passeriformes; family Cinclosomatidae; genus Ifrita; species Ifrita kowaldi. The sequence continues at coordinate 998,593 of VZRS01003312.1, read as the reverse complement.
TGCCATTTTGTCCAGTATTACAACTCTTTATTTTTAGAAAAGATTCACAACTAAGATTAGTTAACCAAAATGTTATATATTTCACACCTTCTACTACCTAGGATCTTGTTCTACAACAAAAAAACCCCAAAACCCTCCTGAAGTTTTACTCATTTCTGAAAGATGAAGGTTTCTTCCAACCTTGATGATTGTATGATTTATGATTCTAAGAGTGCTCTTCCTGTTAACTGTTACCCAAGTGTCATCTTAGATTAAACTAGATATTAATTTTGTTACAAAATATGATGCCTAACCCATTGAAAAGGAAAGCAGCAAGAGGAAAACTATTTTACTTACACCAAGGAAACTAGAACTGAAAATAAAAAGGAAGCCCCAAATACCCAGGGCATTAAAAGCTTACAAAAAGGAAAAGAAAATAAAATCAGTACTCATCGCCCTTAAAGTGATTCTCTGCTTGGGGCTGCCCTCAGACCAAAGCAGAACTGGCAGTCTGGCTGGCCTGAGGTCAGCGCCCAGCCGTGACTCAGGGCTGAGTGAGCAGCAGTGAGAACCTGGCATCGTTCCACACCTCCCCAGGCCTGGGCTGCTGCTGCCCTGTGCCTGCCCTGCAGCTCTGCCCGCAGCCCTGCTGCGAGCCCCTGCTCCCAGGGAAATGCTGAGTCCTGCCTGAGAACAGGAGCCTGCTCAGGAACCGGGCAGGTCTGTGCTCCCACAACAGCCCCTCGCTGACAGAGCACTGCCTGCGCTTGCTGGGGCATTGCCACCTCTCCCAGATGGCAGCACTGGCTGTCTGCAAAGGGGCAGGGGGGCATCTGTGCCCCTTGGATATCATCACCCTGGAGAAGCAGCAGTGAGACTGAGTCTAGATATGCTTTAAGTTAAATTGCTTTTTGCTTTTGATAACCGCAAAATGAGGTGTCCAGTTTTTCACAGCATCACTATAAGATAGATGGTCCCTAGATTGTGCTTAAAATCTGATTTTTACACACAAACCACACAAGGAATCCATCCCCTTGTACTGTCAGAGGTCCACTTGTGTCTTCCAGATCTGACTGCCCACAAATCTCAACATGCCTAAAGTCATCCTTTCTTAAGCGTGGGTTTTCTCCTTTGTGTCTACTTGTAAGCAGAAACTTACCTATATTCCCTTTGATAAAACTGCTTACAAGCTGACCCTTGCTAGATATGCAATAAGTAGGTGAGAAACGTGGCATATCCATACAATTCTTGCACACTTGCAGTTAGCATGACAAGACAGTGAGTCAGTACATACCACTGGACGGTTTCAGGCACAGCAGCCTCCATTGGCATATTACCTACATATTCCTACGCAAATCCTAATAGCACATCACATAACCATAGTCTATCAAGCAAAACAAGCTCTTAGATCTTTTATTTTTCCACTGGAAGAACCTTACATCAAAATTAGCACTGTCAGTGGTACAATTATGCATATACACATTAGATAATCAAATAAAACCCCTCGAGTAGTCTGTACTGACAGGCTGTGATGACTGGCCTACTTCTTAGATTGACAAATCCTATAACCTAATGTTTCTCCAATCTTAACTTCTCCCTTTGGGTCCACTAAGTTACTGACTGCTGCTCCCTGTACAGCAGGATTTGGTAGAGAAAGTGCAGGGACAACTGGTTTTAATAGAAAAGAGCAAACACATAAACACTGAACCAGGACCTCTAAAGGCATCTAAAGAGGCCCCCAGAGGAGCAGGGCCTGACTCCAGCTGCCCACTATGTCCTGTATGTTTCTGATCATGAAGAGGCTCTACCCACCCAAAACAAAAGCACTTAAATCACAAATGCAATACTTGAGAAAAAACCTATGAGATGACACACACACGTCACCCAGTGATCCAGTGAAGAGCAAATTTGAACTACATTTGTTTTTATTTCCAGAGTGGCACTACTGTCTTTGTAAACTCAAAGGTGAATCACGAACTAAGACAATATTCAAACCAAAGACTAAGATCAGGGTTCAGCTGCCTTTTTAGTATACTTTAGATAAAAATTGTTTCTTGACTTTGGAAGAAGTTAAATAACTAAAAGAAGCAGCAACACCAGCATTCCTAACAGTCTGAAAACCTCATGCTTCAAACAACAGAAGTATTGTTACTGATTGCCATGATGTTATAGTTGCATAACTTGGCAGGAAATACATGCAGTTTCCAGGACTCAAACTGAAGTGCTGCAAGAGAAGTATTATGGGCTGCGTTCTTTTTCCTCAGCTGAAAAGAGAAAAAGCAGTCAAAATATATACAGACCCCTGACATACAGCAGGTCACTTGCAAGTCAAGAAATTACCTGTGTAATAATTAAAAGAAAAGCCACAGATGTTACAACAAAATCCTGAAGCTGCTCTGTAGTTACAAATCTGGAAGTTAAGGATGAGATTTGAGACAGACATACAGATGTCTTTTCTAGCACAGGAAATTGGGAAGATTCCAAATTTTTATTTAGCAAATTTCACAATTATTGCAATGGTCCAAGAACTTGTGGGAAACATCATCCTCTTGTGCCGTCTGTAGTTTTGCCATCTTCTTTATTGATACAGGATTTGTTTTATGGTTTTGAAAAGCAGTTTTGCAGTCCAGGGGCCTATATTGTTAACTCCTTAATACCCTCTGACCCGACTACTTCTGCACTGTTACCTGTACCTGCAAGGCTGACCTGATCCAGGGCTTCTCTTTCAATCCAATGGGTTAAATTTCTTCTTAAAAGGAAAAAGCAGGAACCTTAATTTGCATTACCAGCAGTAATGCACACAAGATGTTACAGTAAACAACTTTACAACATATTTAGTGATACTGCATGATGCCACAAGTATGAGTTCTTTTCCAATTGTAAATATCCCCACAGAAGTGCAACACAGAAAAAAATTATTGTTTTTTTCATATAACCCTTTTGATAGTTTGTCTTTCAGGATTTCAATATGTAGCCCATCAGCTTTTCTTTGACACCAAGAAATTTGTCACCTTTAACATCAGGTTAAAGGAACAACAGAAAGGAACAACAGAGAGTCTTATCCAGAAAGCCAGGCATTCCTGTATCTGTTGATGCATTTTACTCAGTCCTCTCTTATAGGTGGGTTAGGTCCCAGAAAAAGAAAAATTAAGATTCATTGCATCTAAACGTATCTCAGAGTCTTGTCTGCTTCCTCTATTCTTTAAAACTCAGAGCAGTCTCATCTAGCTGGTTCCCTCCACAGGGATATCCCACCCTCAGCTCCCATCCGTAGCAGAGATTTGCATTCCTGTTCAATGCCTATGTTTAATTTTGGACATATGCATTCATTCTAACGAGGGATAAAACCCCTGGGTGCCCAGACTGATCTGATAAGCACCACTGAATGCACAGCTGCAGGCAAACTCTAAGCATGTTTGCTTATTTCCCACAACAGGTTCTGTCCACTGAAACATGGCTTGAAATTAAAGGGTAAGCAAAAAACTTCATAAGGGGGAAGGAAAAGAAGGGAGAGGAAAACAACTTTCTTTAACCATCCTGTTTGTCACTCTCCAGACTGTTCCTGTTTCATCTTGCCCTGAGGTATTCCTTACCAGACGTTCCATGAAAGAACATCATACAGGGGTATAAACACTTGCTCACACACATACAGTTCTGATGGAAGAACAGGATTATTTCCTGTGCTGCTTCACTCAATGATAGGATCATTCAGTACCTCTTGTTCCTCCAGACCTCCCAACAAGGCTTTGCCTGAATATTCTGCTTAATTTAGTCTTAAATGTGTGAAACTCACTGGTCTACATTGTTTTAAATGATCAGGAAAAGGTATTGAAAAGTCTTTGGAAAAAAGAAATAGGAACAACTACTCCCCTTCTGCACATCCTTGCCAGTCCTGGGGTTTACAGTGGGGGATAAATTGGGCTGTGTGAGACCTATGAAGTGGCAGTCAGAGGAATTGTATTCTGCCTGGTCCTTATCAGAGAATGATTACTGGTTGGTATTTCTCCCTCAGATTCAACCCTGGGTTTTATTAGCTACCAAATCAACCTCTGCAGCTCGGTGGGAAAGTCACCCTGAATTACCTTCCTGATCATTTCCTGGATTTCAAATTCTCCATGACATGATAAAAAATAGAGCTATTTTGGGAAAAAGACAAGATGCTTTATACTTGGCACTATTGCATGAGGCTATCATTAAAGCTAGACAAATCCAAAAAGGCAATCGAGTTTAGTCTAGCAATGCAGAGGGTTACATTCTTGATTTCAAAGTAGGAAATTAAAAGTTATCAAAACCAAAACAACAAGTAAGACACAGAACATATTTGAAACAGTTCAATTCTCCCAGCTGTCTTAAGACTTCTCTGAGTCATGTCCCTGGAGCAGATATGGGAGAAGATGGGATTTGGTACAACTACATTGCAAAGTTTGACTTTTAGAAATAAGTTGACATTATTGTGGAAACAGAAACTCAAGTTTGAGGTGGCTGAGGTGGCTCAGAGCTGAAGATATCACTCTCTTCACTTCATGCAACATCCATTTCCTCCCCCTCATTTTTGGTCCCATCTTGAATGACAATAACATTTTCTCTGCCTGGGTGATTTTCTGACTTTATAGAGTGTTTTTGTACATTCTTTTAGCTTAAGCAATCTTCAAGAGGGATAATATTCTTCCAGGTTCATACAGCACTTGAAGTCATATCTCTATACCTGCTCGTTAACTGAACACACTTTAAGAGAAAATTTTATCTTCAGAGGGTCACTATACAACATTAATCATACAGATGATATACTTGGCTGTGAATGTGTGTTCCCTCCCTAACATTTAAGGGAAGGAGCATTCAATAAGCTGTGCCCCACTCTCCCCTAAGACAGAATGGCTGAGGTTGGAAGGGAGATCTGGTTTATCTGGTCCAAACCCCCTGCTCCAGCAGTGTCATCTCTTCTCCTCTGGAGGGAAAGGAGAAAAATCTCATCTTTGGAGTTTCCAGGTCTCTGCTGTGGCTGATCTGCTCTAATCTAATGACAACAATAGTCCTACTTCACATTAGAGGTTGCGCCAGAAGTACTTTCCATCTGTATCTCTAATCCCATAAATGTGAGTATGCTTCATTCACTAGAAAGATTTTTGTTTTCCTCTTGATCAGAAAGCCCCCCCATCCAGCAAGTGAAAGATCACTGCTGTCAAGTGCCTTATGCCACTGATTTCACTCCCACTTTGCAGTTCTACATCCACTACTGGCACTGCCACAAGCCGAATGTTTCGGGTGCTGTCACACTGGAACATTCACAGCTCTGTATTTTTAATGCTATCATGACTTGGTTCCTTAACTACTCCACTTGAACTGTGTCTTCCTTTCATGAAATATTTACAGCTCTTTGGTAATATTTTGTACATTTGTTTTTTCCCCCCATTCATCTAAAAGCCATTACTGATGTTTTCATAATAAGGGACTGTTTTACTGAACAATGATAACAGTAGCTAAGTCAAGAACAACATGAACAAATTAAAATTAAAAAAGGAAGTAAAGCCATTTAGAATTCAACAATACAGTATATACAGCCACAATATTTAAGTATCTTATTCCCTGCTGACACTAAATAATATTGAAGTGTATTATCTTGTATTAAATGAACTGAAGTTAAGACAGTATATTCCAGTCACCTTAAGTAGCACTATCAACTTTTATTAGAAGTTGGGGATAGGTCTGATGTTTCAAATTAGCATCTACAATAAAGCTTCTATTTCAAAGTGATAGAAATAAATTTTGATTTGTCATTGAAAGCTACACAACCAGTTGCTTTTTCCTTATTCACAAGTTAAATCTGTACCTGGCAAAGTCACATCCCTCCTTGTGTTAGCATTCCCCACGATGGTTGGCAGTTCCCTAATTCCATCAGAGTGCACCCATCACTGGAGCTTTGAACACTGAGGCTCTCAGACTAACCCTGTGGAAGGGTATCATGCAGGTCTTTGGCCTGGCATGGATTTGTATTCAAAGGGAGCCAATAGAGAAAATACTAACCAGAATCCAAGTGTTCCTTGGAATCATGTGTTCATGGAAGACAAACTTCACCTGTTTTCATAGTGCTTCCATTTGATGACGAAAGCTTGTTTTTTTTATGCATACAGATGTAGAGTGCAGAAAAACCATAAATCTTTGGTACGAGTCTTATCACTTGGTAGAAGAGCAAATCTAAAGCTATTTATTAGTTTATTAATGAAGGAGAACATAAATCTGAAGTCTTAAATTATTTATCTTTTATATTTCCTAAGTATCTGCATGAACAGGTTCAATACAGCAGTTTTATACTGAATGAACCTGTCAATAGACAGAAAGGCTAATTAATTATCTGATCTTCTAACCATTTGAAAAATCTTTAGTTACATACTAAAAATCTAACCAGATTCTTGTGGATACATAGCAGTTTCCACCTTGGATAATCCAAATGCACTGGATGCACACTAGTGGGTGGATTTTGAAGTTATATTTGAGAAGTGCAATTTAGCTACTGGCTGTAATATGAGAACTATCTGCTACAACTCCTTGCTAGGAGACAGACAGCAGCAAGACTCATCATTTCCTTAGTGGAGGTGGAACAGGACTGATGGAAGAAACGGGTGAAGAGTCCATGGGGGGAGGGCGTGTAAAGAAAGGGGGTGGATCAGTGTTCTGATAAGGCAAAGAACATTCTTGCTTGCTCAGTGAAAATGATTACACTTAATGTATGCCACTAATCCTCCCACAGGCCCTGAAGACCTAAGTGAGCCCATGCACATTGTTCTCTGATGTTTTTGATGGCAACTAATTAATCTTAATGAGAGGGAGTGCTGACTTTAGGGGTTTTATCTCACTGCACTGCAATTTATTTTCATTGGCAAATGGTTGACTTTTCCTTTACAACACGCAGCTTATGAATGTCTCAGTTATTTTGTCAATGCAATCACAAAGATTGATACATCTATGTTTAAAACAGTATGTTTTTTAAAATTGCAGTTCAGAGTCCCATTTAAGTACCAAGCCCACAGTGATTTATTTAAGGGTTTATTATGTTCTCAGTTACAAGTTCAGTTGCTTTTGGACCTTTTTCTCTGGCCTCCACTCTCAGTTCCTACTTGAATACTCTTGCACATCCTCCACTCACTATTCCCTGAAGGCTTTGGTATCCAAACCACTGCTGCCTTCTTTTTCCTTGCTCAACAACAGCAACAGAGAGTCAGTGGCAAAGGAATATGGCAGAGAAATGAGTCACCACTAAGTAGCTCATTAAACCACATATCATATGGAAGAAGTTACTGTATGTATGTTGTATATTAAGTATGTTGACTTGATTCCACTAATCAAACAATAAAATTCACCTTGAATGATGAAATTTTCAAGATAAGTAAAGAAATACAGAAATGAAAAAGTAATTTACTATGTTGATGAAAGGAAACCCACCCATTCCTTTCAGCTCCTAGATTTAAGTGTTGTGTAAAACCAAATTTTTGAGTGTTTAAAAGTAAAAATAACATATGGAAGCAGGGAAATTTAGAAACCTTTTTTTATAGGAGAAGAAAGCATGGTGGGTGTGACAAAAGTCATACATTCTAAGATGCTGTCACAGGACCTGGACTGTGCATTTGTACAGACAATACAGTATCTGGGTAATTTCTGGGAGCAACTGCATCTATTTTAAACTAGATTTAGTTCCATCGCAGCTTCTTTCTACTGAAGAATATAAAATTATTTATATTTAAATTTCCTGGTTAAGTCAAATAAAAATTTTAGATGTTTTGGTAGCAAATGTGGCACTTTGGGAGACATTTCCCATGGGGAGTATTATAAGCTTCCATATTCCTGCTAATGCAGGAAAGTGGGGGCTGTCCAAACAGGACATACTGCTAAAAAGACAAACTTCTTTCACCAGGTTGGGAAGTGGGAAAGACTTGTCTGAAACCTCAGGAGTGGGGATGCCTGGTTAGATGACTGCTGGATCAGAGCACATCCACAGTGTTTCCATGTTTCCATGAAACCCTCCCTCCCAGAAAACCACCAAAACCCAACAAACAGCCAAACAACAACAAAAAACCAGTCCCCTGAGCCAAATTCTAGTTTGATTTTCAAGGCTGCTCTGCAATGGAGACTAGTTACTGCTAATTTATCTTTTATTTCCCTCCATGTCTTAGACTATTTTGAACACTGATCATTGGTTTCATGTTAACTTACTGAAATCAGTTAATGCTCTCAACTGGCCCAGTCCGAGCACCCTGAATAACCAGCCCAGGTCACAGCATTGCCATAAAACAGAAATATGGATTGAGATTCTGCATGATCAGAGCTGTTGGAATCTGAATGCATTCAGGTTCTACAATAGCCTAGCCTACCAATAATTTTTCTATAGCTCTTTGCCACTGATCCCCTCTTGAAAAGTGATGATGAAATTTTAGAATTATTCAGGCCCTGGTTTCAAACACAACATCAAGAGTTTCTCAACACATCCCATACATCAGCATAATGAACTTAAATTATTCACTGGCTGGTCAACTTACAACAATAAACAGAAACATGAATCCAAGTTCAAAACCTCAGATACTTTGCTCTTATTTCCTAAGGCACACATGAAGACAGACAGATTTTATTACAGCATTTCACATGTGCTCTTAAAAGCCATGAGCTACTTGCATTTTAAACTGCAGCGCTAGAAGAAACTTGCGTTATAGGAACTTTACTAACTAAGCAATTCAGAACAGAAGAATTGTGAAAATTCCCAAACTTACCTAGGCACATTGTCCAGATGTATTGCAAGGTCAAAGAATTAAAAACCCCTTAAGTTACTTTTCTGCTCTAGTCCATTCTAGATTTACCTAACATGCAGAAGATCTTCCTGTTGCTCTCCACAAGATACTCAAAAAGGCAAATGAGAGCATTCAGCATCTTGGGAAAGCACGCTGCTAGATTAGTCACCTTTCCTTGATTAATTTTCATCATTAACAAGCATACACGTCTTATTTGTGATTTATGGAAATCTCATTTATAGCTTACATTTCTACACAGGCTTGCTGCTTTTGCAAACTTAGATAGCTTCACCTGTAAAATTTCTGACATGTTATAAAGAAAACTCCCCCACCCAACACATCTTGCCAGTGTTTTTAAAAATGCAAGATAAAAACGCAAAAGATATGAAAATCTCTGACTTCATCAACACTCGAGTTGAGTTCTCTCCCTGCACTTGCTCATGTTTCCTGTAAATGCTAATGACAATGATTCCATGACTCACTGGCACTGTGAGTGGCAGAAAGTTATCAAAATTAAAATTAACTTCCCACAGAAATACTCCCTATCTGTAAGAGGAGAGGCAAGCAAGGAACTGGGTTAAAACCTGAGGAGAACTGCCACAGCTTCCCACCAACCATGGAAGGGCTCATAGGATTCAGCTACATTTACCCACCTCTAGTAGCATAAATGCACTGTCAAGGCATGTGAAACAGAACAAAGTCTTGTGTGCGATTATGTGACTTCTCCCATTATTTGTCATTTTTCTCCTTTTACTCTATTTATAATTGTTTTGACAAAGTTGCACTTTTTCAGAAAAACTTCAACTGACAGAAGGCTGCACTTATGGCTAAAATATCAGAATTAACAGAGGGAGTTACTTCCCACCCTGCTTATTCAGTGCCTGAACTCTGTGTATCATTACCTGACACACTGGAAAATAACTTCCTTTACAGAGGGATTGATTTCTAATGATTAACTCTGCTTTATTCACAGATGTTTCTCAGTGGTATCATGTGACAATCCTGCATATGCATTTCTGTTATTTAGATTTCTCCCTCTCTTTTTTTCCCTCTCAGCAATACTGGCTTGGCTTCCCTTGCTCTGGAGTACTGGCTGTAGAGGGAACTGGGATAGGCTGTTTTTAACAAGCAGCACATTCTGTTTTAAAGCCTTTTGCACGGAATACAAATCCTTGAATGTTTTCCAGAAATCTGAAGTGTGTTGACTTCTATATTCAGAATAATAAACACAACTGTGCTTGTCTAACTAAAAAGAAGTGGAAGTGCAGTTCTGTGACCCATTCAGGATAGAGCAGTCAAAATACATTCACCCTGTTCACACTCTCAGTATCACAACTGGGTCTCTCTGGGTGAGAGTGGTGGGGGTTTGGCAGGGGTGTTGTTGTTTGAATTATACTTATTTTTGTTAAGTAGTTCCTTGGAGTAGCAGCCAAGATTTCAAATAGTTCCCATGACATAGCTGACTAGTAATAAAGGTGCTCCTCAGTTTCTGCCATTGAATTGGGCAATTCCTTGAGCAGGGCATTACCCTGTGCTATCAACAAACTGAGTATTGCCACTTTCCATCAGCAGCAGACAGCCTGGGAAAATATTGCTTGACTGGCATTGCAATTCTTTAACTAAAAAAAAAAAAGCCTTCAAACTCTGAAGCCTCTAGGGATGTTAAGTTTAGCTAAAAATCTAGATGTAAAATTCTACCCAACTGGAGTGCACAGCAGCATCTCAAAGTAAGATGCTGTGACTAAGGATATGGTAATGCCGTAGGAAAAAAAAATCAAAGCACAGCCGTGCCCAAGTTAGGCAGTGTAAAGTGGACTGTGATATCATAGAAAGCAGGCAATGCCAGCTCAGAGGGAGGAATTACCCAGCTGCACCTCATTCTGCTCTTTTATGTTTATGTTGAGGCAATATTGATGCTTGAGCCAAAACACAAAGCTAATAAAGTTAAATTCTAACATCAATGCCATAGCTGGGCTCACTCAAAAAAATTAAACAGTCAAATAGTTCAGGTCACAGCCCAGGTGGGGCAACAGGAGATCAGCCAAGGACATGGATTGTGGTAGCTCCCTCTGAAGTCAGCACGAGGTCTTATTATAATCATTTTTTATCAAAGCATCAGCCAGAGGAAAAAACCCAAATGTGGTCAGAAGAAAGAGGTGCATTCTAGGTACTGGCACTGCCTCCTTTTGTTTATACCCATTTCTGCTGTGATAGGCAGGGAATATTTGTCTTTTGTTGAACATGTTAGTTTTCAATTGTATTTCTGCTGTTCACCAGCGGGAGAGTAAAAATCTGGTTTTCAGCTTAAAATATTTTTCAGCCTTATTTGATACGAAAACTTAAGTTCTTTATAAAATAAAAGGGGTTTTGTGTCTATACTAATTTATTAACAACAAGAGAAGCTTTGGGTTTTTATACTACAGCAGAATAAGATATGGCAGGGACTGAACTTCTCTATCACCATCAAAATACAGTAGAGCTTTCAGACAAAGAAAACTGCAGAGGGAATTTTTAAATAGCAAGCAATTTTCTTCCAGAAAATCCCCCTTCCCAGTTTCATACAGGAAACCACAAGGATTTTAAGCAGGGCATTAATTTAAGACTATACATTGCAGTTGCTTTCCTACTCAGTGTGATCTACTGGCTTTCTCATTGCTTCCCTTCATACTTGAACTGGAACAAAGGGGAGTCTGTCAAAACTTTTAATTCCATAATTGGCATATCTGAGCTAATGAATGAGATTCTCAAAAGGCAAAAAACTGGTTCAGACAAGAGCAGAACAGAGTCATTTATATGCTTTTGGGAAAGGGAGACCTATAACATTTATACACAGTTGTAAGTTCATAAAATTATAAAATCAATACATGAGTGTAGCCTCATGGGACCATTCACTTCGATTTTTGGACATTAACGTCTCTGCTAAGTGTTGAATTTCAGAGGACCATGAGGGAAAGTTTCTTGCAAATGACCAGATTCTGATCTGCTTGTGAAATATTCAAGTACAGTTGTTAACAGACATAGGCAATTAATTTTCCTACAGCTTTACTTCATTTGTAGTCAAAATTAAACTGCTCCCTTCCTTGGGAAGGATGGCCTCTCTTTTTAGACACTGCCACTCAAACTGCTTGTGGCAAAGTTCCAGCTCCTCACAGGTTCCCTGTTTAATGCCTGTTACTGCCTCAAAGATTGAGCTCCACTCCAATTTAGCTCTACCACCTTCATGTCTACACATTATCTGAACTTTCCCTTTAAAATCCTTAAAAACAGTCAAGCCCTGCAACTGCTGATAAGATTACATCAGTATTTTGCTTTCACTTAAAACAGCAGAACAAAAGGGAAAAGGCCACAAAGCCCAACACACCATCAGGAATTAAATGGACAGAGAACTTTCATCTAAAAGGAAGCAAATGAAAAACCTCTTTTCCAGCTTTCAAGAATACCTGACAACCTGGTAACTTTTCAAATCACGAGGCTCCTGCTAGGTTCCCATGGAGGCTTTTTAATATTACAAAATAATAAAACAAACATTGTAGTTATACCCCACCAGGTGAAATCCTCACTGCAGCCCCCAGCACAATGTCACCTCAGAGTAGCTTGTATGCTCTGCTGCTGGTGATGCAAGGCCAGTGAGATACAGGACACACCAGTCATTATCCTGGACTCTCTTGGAAGGCTGCCTAACTTGCCCTTGCAGTTTAGTTTTGTTTTGATTCTCCCTGGGCCAAAACACATACTTCTGATTGTGTTTGTCAGTGTGGCATCCACAGATCTACCCTGGATCTAAACCAACCATGTGAGTACGTTTGCCATTTGATGTGGTTGCCCTTGAGAATTAAAGCAAAGCTCTGAGATGGGGTTTCAAGCAATCTCCTTCCAAAGCTCGTTGGCTTTGCTGACTGTGGCAGAAGACTGCCCTGGAGGGGTCTGCAGAAGGAGCTAATGCAGACTGCAGCACCAAAACAAACCAGGTTGGCTAATACAGAGTTGGGAAGACATTGCCATTAATATCTCCACCTCTGCTGCACTTTCAAAACTTTTTATTGCATAACCCAGGGGAGAAAAACAGAAAAGCTGCCTATGATGCAATGCTAACATTTTAACAAGGAGTCCCCTGAAATGTTCCTCTACCACTTGGTGATAGAAACCACAGATCACAGAAGCATATTAACAGCGAAGGATGGAAGGGACTAGCTAAGATCAGCTGCTTTTCTGTAAAAGCCATGACTCCCCATTAGATTAGTAAGTAAAATCAGAGTAAGATAACTCACAATTATTAACAGCAAAGATGTTGCTTCTTCCAAAATGCTCCAGATTCCACTCAACAACTTTGGTTTTCAAAGCCATCAGTGCCAGGAAGCACTCTGAAGTATTCCTGCTATTGACAACATTTGCTCAGAATCACCAGCTACAGGGCCATGGATGTCTTAATATATGTTATGTACTTTCAAAAGATAACCTAGGCTACATAAACTTAGAGCTACCTGAATGCCCTTCCACTCCAGGGCTTCCAAAACTCTACATTAAGAGATTGGATTATAACTAATAATATAAGCGCCTTACAATGATGTGAGTGAAAAACCAAGCTCATCTCTGTCAGAAACACTGTCCATGCTCTTCACTGATAACAGCCAAAACAATACTCCCCTTTGAGAGTTATGCAGCTCAAAGTTCTGGAGACGGAATGTTCTTGATATAATTTGGGGCTTTGTTTCTACAGCCCTTTGGTCCAACTAAAAAAATCATAGAAAACCCTTGTGAGTAGGGATGTACTGTGAACAGATTTGCCTCATATCCATTAGGAATAAAAACAGTCTAGTGGGTGCCCAAGTTTTCAAGTCATGTTCTGATTTTCTTGAGAAACATGAGATATGCCCATGCACAAGACAGTGTTGGTTATAACTGCTCACTTAATTTTCACCATGTCCTGTGTCAGTGATATTGGTACTGGAGTAGTCACAATCTCATTTTCCCCTCAAAGAAAGGACTCCACAGCAGCATTATCTGAAGAGATCTTTGAGTAGTTTGCTGTTTGTACGGCACAACATCCCAAGACACTGAGTATCAATACACTATAAATTATCCTCTCAGTAACAGCTTTTCATATAAATCTTTCCTTCAAGGATCCTGCTGGTCTTCTCCCCTTCCCATGTCTGGAATCAGCAGTCAGAGGGCACATGTGCACACCTCCACTCAAGACAGGGCTTTTCACATTCCCTGGGTGGCCTCAGAAGTGTCTCTGTGTATTGAGCTAGACAGCACTAGATAAACAACTCTTAACTGGAAAAGAGCTTCAGCAGCTGATTTGGAAGGCAAAGCAGAATAAATACTATGTCAGTATAAATCCAGCCGCTGTGCCTTTTGCTTTCTGTCCTGCCATTTCTAACTTTGGCTGACAGTGTTTCCTTTGGGAATCTAGAAAAAACATGCAATTCCCAGCAGCTCCAGCTGCAGTGATGAACTTCCTCTAGGTTAGAGGTGCACAGAACTAAATGTCTGTTTTCCTAAGCTCGGTGAAAATCCAGAAAAACTTCTTTAGATTTCATTAGTCTATCTTTAGAGGGATTATAGCGAAAATAAAAATCCACTCCACAGCTTTGTTGATTTGTCATAACAAAGGTTCAGACTTGTGAGGACTATTCCTTGCCAGTCAGGAGTCAAAACTCAACAGCAAGAACAGCCATTAGGCTAAGAGTTATAAATGACAACAATTTGCTAAGACCTATGGCAAGTTTAAGCCCATTTCTTTTCAGAATTCTCACACAGGATAAACCACTTATTGCTTGAATCCATAATCTAATCCTTATTTCTACTCCTCCACTTCCCAAATCAAGTTTTATGTAGACTGACAGACATATTCTACCAGTTTTAGTCATAACAGGAGCTACTTTATTCCATGAATAATTTTACAGTATTATCAATCCTCAATGAAAATCCACAATGCCAAGCTGATATTTCCTGAGCAAGAGTAGTATGAAGTTGCTGCTCTATCCTACCTGTCCATCTCATTTCAAAAGCTAAACATGACATAAATAAAATAACTTGTTGTGCATGGATAACTTCAAACTATTTTTGTCATTAACTCAGCAAAGAGGAGTGAAACAGTGATCAGGTAAGAGCTTGTTTCATGTAAAAAGATATTCTGGCCCAGATTTCAAGAGAATCACCTTTAAAGCACTTTCTACAACGCAGAGGTAATGTTTATTTTTTTTGAACCATTATAGACTCAAGATACAAGAATAGTAAAATTCTGGAAAACCAAGGATTAATAGTCTACACTAGGTGGCACTGCTACACACGGCTTAAGTCTCTTTGCTGTGGGTTCAAATTAAGCCTGATTTTTGAACAAAATCTGTTTTAAGTTTGAGGGAGGTATTTTGGGGGAGCTTTGGCAAAGAGCACGGAAGCATTCTTTGTTCTCCTGCAATCACAGACAACTGTTGCTCTGTAATTATTATCTAGAAATCAACCAGTAGGAGTCTTAATGCTAATGCTGTTCCCTCCTGCAGGAATTCCACACCTGCTGTCTAAGCCAGTCCTTCAACAGTCACACACACAATCAAAGCCACACTTTGCTTTTGCAACACAAACAGGAGCCCGGTCCTGTTCTCTTCCACTTAAAAACCCCCAACCAACCAACCAACAACAACAAGGTAATGTTTCACTACATGCATAAAGGCTTGATAGAGTTAGTTGTGGTTATCAGTATAAAACGTTTGATTTGCAGCCAGTAGGCATTAAAATGCAACAGTTCAAGACTGTGAACTAAACTTCTCCTAATCAGTGATTGGAGACAGGCAGAGCTGTGAGGATTTGTCCCAAAGCAACCAAAGCCAACTGAATTTTAGATGGAAGTGTGAACATAGCCTGCAAAAATACAAAGTTTCTAAAAGCAGACTCTGTTATGGCCAAATTAATCTTTCCTTCTGAGCTTCAGAATTTTAAAATCCACTGTCAAAGAAAGTACTAAGACAGAAGAATTATTGATCCCTATTGACTCATACACCTAGAGAACAGTAAATGTTGAGTTGAATCCTAGTCACATGCCTTTAGGAGGTTATATTCCTGTCTTGCTGAGCATCACAAAACACAAATTCACTGCTTTAAAAAACAAAGATCCTACAAGAAAGATTTCTATGACTTAGGGAAAAAAAAACAAACCCAACTCAAACCAACCATTTTGTAGAATTCTCACTCTCATGTGATAAACATCAGCATTTCTTTAAAGTCGCCTCACAAGTCTTCTCTGATTACAAACTTGTGCAGTAGTGGGATCTTAATAAACAAATCAATGGAGTTTTTAATTTCAAATTATCATAAAATAGGTCTTTTTACTTAAAGATATTTTTTCAGTATAATCAGTCTCAGTACAGCAGAATACAATTTTTTCCTCCAGACTAATACCTTCACCATCTTTTCCCCAGAAAAAAACCAAACCCTTAGTCTGTGAATTTTAGTGAGAACTACATAGTACAGTCTCATTCTTTGCTTGATCCAAAACAGGAAAAGAGAAAAAGTAGAACAAGAACTATGATCTTGGCAACTCAAATGTCTCCTCTGTATTAAAAAACCCTAAAAGACAGAGTTTATAATCATCCTCTCTTCAAAAGAAGTATTAACAGACATTACTACGCCACACATTGATTTGTGGGGTTGCTGTTATCTTTAAACCAAGTTTTAATCAAATTTCATGATCAGAACAGGAAGCAACAAACTGAAAGCAAACACTCCTGCTCCAGTCAGCTTTTCATATTCCTTTGCTTTGGTTTCATTTCAAGTGTCTGACTTTTATTTATCCAAGAAAGGGGAGAAAAAAAGTCAGCATCGTCTGGAAAAACTGCAAAATCGAAATGCTGAAATGTATAAACCAGCTCACTGGCAGGTCCTCCTGACAGCAAGGCAAATGGTTCCAAGAGATTGCATCTTTCTTGAAAGGCCAGAAAGTATCAGGCAGTCCCAAATTATTGAACTTATTCTATCATGTGACTTCAATTTAAACAGTATTAGCTGCTACCTTTCTGAACTTGAAAACTAGCACTGTATGAAGAAGTTTGAATATTCAAGCCTCTGATGCTGGGATGGAGTCCAAAAGGACAGAAATAAACTGACAGCATCCTGAAAGCATTCTACTACAGCATCTTACTAAACTGCCTAAGACTGGACGGGTGGTGGTGACCATGCTCATTGCAGAGAGGACTACAGTCTTACACCACATGATTTGAGTGCCCTGTTCTCCATGTTTTTCTTTTTTCTTTTTTGTTTTGTGGAAGACAGGAAAGAAAACAAAACATGTATATGCTGATCCAGCCTGCAGGAAAAACATCCTCAGAGACAGGCTGCTCAGAGGAAGGATGCAATGTCCCTTGGGTGGATTAGTTCAGAATAGGAGCCTTATCCTCAGCCTGTCTCTATCCAGCTCCCAGATGATTGGCAAACACTTCCCAGGGCAGATACCAGGCATATGCTGGGAACAGCAGGGCAGGAATCTGAAACAGAGTAGTTGCTTAAGCAGACTACAAACACTCAGTCTCAGTTCTGTCCTGAAGCATTTGTAACACAGATAAGAAATGAAACAACCTCAGTAGGTGAGAATAAAAACCTGACACACATTAGTTACCAAGCAAGGCTGCCAGCAGAACTGCAAGCAGAGACTTAAGTACAGCCAAATTCAGTGGAGAGGGGCACATGCAGTGGAAGATCTCCCATTCAACTGAGAAGCTGCTTTCCCCTTCAAAAACCTCAAAAAAATTATTTGTTCCCACAAAATGATTTGAATTTTGACAAGTCAGTATTTTCCCTTATGTATTCTATGTAAAGCAGTCATTTTAGGTAAAGCCATTAGGAAAATTCCCCACAAAAGTTCACATTAGTATTCCACTGCAAGATCAAGATCAGAAAGGCAATACTGGATTCTGCAAGATTTCAAAAGAAACAGGCTCCTGCAGTTCCTCACACTATATAAAATAATTTATAAAAGTGTTTCATATGTCTTTGGATGAACTCACAAGGCTGCTTTCCTCGTGTTTCTAAGAAGAAAAATGAGATTGCTTTTCTTTCTCTTTTCTGAAATGAAAACTTCTACTCTAATGTATTCCTAATTTTCCATGAGAGATGAAATAAAAGACTGAGAGGGAGACAGGACACAAATAACACAAAGAAGACAAAAAAAAAAGAATTTCCTGTCATAGAATGGTTTGGGTTGGAAGACACTTTAAAGATTATCTAGATACAACACCTTCCATTAGACCAGGTTGCTCCAAGCACAATTTCAGGGATGGGACAGCCACAACTTCTCTGGGCAACCTGTGCCAGTCAATGCCTCACCACCTTCACAGGGAAGAATTTCTTCCTTATATTTAAATCCAACCCTTCTCTCTTCAAGTTTAAAGCCATTACCCCTTGTCCTGTCACTGCATGCCCTTGCCAAAAGTCTCTCTCCAGCTCTCTTGGAGCCCTTTTAGGCACTGGAAGGGGTCTAAGGTCTCCTCAGAATCTTTTCTACTTCAGACTGAACACCCTCAGCTCTCTCAGCCTGGCTCCAGAGCAGAGGTGCTCCAGCCTCTTCATGGCCTGCTCTGGACTTGCTTCCACAGCTCCACATCCTTCTTGTGTTGGGGGCCCAGAGCTGGAGGCAGCTCTGCAGGTCTCAGGAGAGTGGAGCAGAGGGCACAATCCCCTCCTTCTGCTGCAGCCCAGGACATGTTTGGCTTTCTGGGCTGCGATCACACATTGCTGGGTCAGGCTGAGCTCCTCTTCCACCAACATCCCCACATCTTTTTCCTCAGGGCTGGTATCAATGTCCTCAAGCCCGTTAACACAACAAAACCTGGAAGTCTGTTTATATTAAAACTTAATTTGTTTATGAAATAAAAATTTTGCATCCCAATATCTACTGACATGCAAATATTCCATTTAACAGTAAAGGTTCTGCAGTCCTTTAGTACAGGGTTTAATACAGTGGAATTGTTTTTCAGCTGGGTGTACTGATGGTCATGGGCATGGCAAAATGCAGCCTTCAAGTCTAGTCTCAGCACTGTGGGATTTTTTAGATACACAAAACCCCCTCCAAACCTCACATCACTGCTAATTCTAAAGATGCAGGACACAGTAAGTATATAGGAAGTTCACAAAGTTACAATTCTGCTTTTGGAAGGGTGGAGAGCATTATTCACTCAGATGCTACTGGAGCCCATAATATTTACACTTAGCCATGAGGAGAGAACAAAAAAAGTAATAGATCCTTATTTTTTCATTATGGGTTTAATGTTTCAGTATTAACTGATACACCTCCACTGCAGCAGATGGGACTCCTTTCACCACAGGTGGTCTTCTTTGAGCACAATGTCTAAGCCCAAAGTTCCCTACCACAGGTTGGTAAAAGCAGGTTTCCCAGCAAAGATAAACAACTCAGCACAAGGCAGTTCAGCTCCCATGCAGCCACACCCTGCACCTGGCAGGGCTGCAGGCACTATCAAAGCAGGCTAAAAAACCACACCAGAAAGCCTGTTTCTCACCTGTCAGGCTGGTTTTAGGTCATGTGAGGGAGGACGGTGAGGGAATGACTCTCCAGCCGCGCTCTTCCATGTTTTCAGCACAAGTGATTCAACATTTTAAAAGTAGTTTCATTATGCTATGCCTTAATTTATGGCATATATTTGTGAATTCCCTGTTTGGACAAAGCTACAAGAAGTTGGGAGTGTTTTGTCAGTCACAAACATAAGCCAAAGGAGGGAGGTTATAAAAGCTAGTCACACAGAGTTTGAAAACCAGGCTTAATCTGAGAGGTGATGCTATTACTTCCAGTGAAGACCAAAAAAATTTAAAAAACCTAAAAACTTCAACATCCAAAGGTTTGAATAAAAAATGAGAGCTTGCTGTAGTCCTGGGTTAGATGTCAGAAGAAACGGGAAGGTGCACATCCACGTGGCCCTCTTGTTCCTCACAACACACCCACTGGATCTGGTTGCAATTCCACCCTCCTCAGGAATTCAGCGGCAGTGCCAATCAGCCTTGGCTATCTATAAACTGTCGTGAGGATTTTGGAACTGATGTCAGCAGCTTTATTGACAGTCAATTATTTTAAACTTTTGTTTGGATGCAAATAAAAGCTTTAATCCCATCTGCCAAACACTGAAAGGTTAAGGCAGATGAGAAGACCTTATGCCACAGGAAGAAGCTTTTATCTTCTACAAATGTGATGGTCCGAATTTGAAGGGGATTAAAAAGCTCAAAGATGATCTTGTTATATCTAAAAAAACCCAAAGCAGAACACACAATCTCAAAGGTGAACAATTTTAGGATCACAAGCTAAGTGCTTTGAAGTCAAACTGTCCAAGTTACCACAGCATCAAATAATGTCCTGTGTTCTTGGAGTAGCTGTTAAGATAAAGTTTAATATATTATTAGATCCCACACTTAGATTGTAAAATAAAGCATCAAAAAGCCTTGCCTTCTTTGTCCTGAGAGGAACACTACAAAAATAAGGATATTACAGTAATGGCTGAACAACTCAGCTTGGTTTATATACACAAGGGGGTGAAGCATAGTGCAGCACTGGCTGACAGTATACAACAGATTCCATATGTGCAACACTGAAGCAGTTGGAAAAAGTGAATCATCCTGCACAGAATGCAATGAGCAGTTTATGGCATTCAACATGCACATGAATATGGGTTCAGAACTTCACAACACTCCTCACTCATAGCTGGACTCTTATTTATGAGGAAAAAAGTGTTGAATTTAAAGCTTTTTTTAAATACATGTAAGTGTTGTACTTTTGACTTAGTGGGGGAACTGAAGTAATTTTTGTTCTCAGGGGTTAGCAATGATTTGCAAGTGCACTTTGTCAGCACACAGCAGAATGCTTTGGGCTGAAGACATTAAACTGATACTGTACAGGATCTTGTGGTTTGCAAAAAGAGATAAGAGTCCTTGCTGTGCATGTTTTGATTAAGTTTGTACCTGAAGCACACAGTAAGTGCAGCTAACTCCAAAGATGAAGCTGATTTTTTAAATGCTGATGGCTGTCCTGGTAAAGTAGAAGCTCCTTGTTTAGAGTACAGCCTCAGTGGAGAAAATGAGTAGTGTTGTGTACCTTCAGTGGCCTCACTGTCTCCTGCTCCTTTATATCCACCTCAGGGCCACAGTTCCTTTTCACCCCTTGTTTATCCTGCTGTGAGGACCATCTCAGTGCCTGGCTGAGCCAGCAAGGCAGGGAGATGTTTGGGCATCCCCAGAGCCAGTGCCAGGACATTCATCTGAGCTGCCTCAGCAGCCCTGACTCGCTTTGCTCCTCGCCTGCTACTGGGACAGTCAGCAACCAGTGCATGCAACCTGGAGAGGAAGGGGAGCTGGACAGAGACTCCAGATCTAACACAAGAGGAAATGAATATATACTCGTGAAATTAAATGAGGATTGTTACATGTTGTTTTGGGAAGGTATTGATAAATTGGGGCAGTAAGTCACTCTGGTGGCAGTAAGCTTGTGCATAAAAAAGGAATATGAGAAAAGACACAGAAACATTTTTTGTCAACTGTAACAGCATACGGAATAGGCTTTCAATGAAAAGGAGAATAAACAGCTTGATATGGTTCATTCAGAAGGATTCAGCAACAAAGAAGGCTCAAAGTTCTCAAATACTCCATACCTTTCTGAACGTCAGTACTGTCTTTGTAACACATGATTGGAAAAAAATCCTGCTCTTCTCATGTAAGGGAAATGGCCTGTCTCCTAAGAGAGAAGAAAAAACTTAATGCTACTCTGGGATCTTGCATATATGTGCCCTTTTGGGGCTTACATGGAAAGCTTCTCTTGCCAGCTTGAGTCAAACCTGTTCATAGTGATCGCAGAATACCAGCTGCATTTAATTCTAAATAGATAATTTAAAAAAAATCAGCACAGCATCTTTGAATTGAATGGGCAGTATTAGCTTCCTCCTAGCCCCCACTAACAGAGCTTGAATGGTAGCTGGTCTTGTGGCTAAGAAAACAGGACATGTGGGTGAAGAGGGAGAGGAACCAACCCCCTTTGGGATGATGACTGGAGGTGCCCCACTATGACAGCAGCCTCTCAGGCAGAACAGGCACTGCAGCATTAGACACTGAGCAGTTCCACTGCGAGGAACTGACACATAAAAATCCAGTCTCCACTCCATTCATACTGTGTTCAAACCAGAAAAGGTTGCTAAATTACAAAAATATACCTAAACCCAGAAGTTCACAAACTGAAGAGGCAGTGCAATGCTTCCTTATGATGTGGTAACAAGCTCTCCAGGACAACACCATCCCAACCTGAATGAAGAAACTCAAAACAAAAAACATCAATAGATGAGACTAATGGGAAAGCTCAGATGATAACACACACTGGATAAATGACTCATCCCAACAGACTTCACATATTCTTTCAGGAACAATTCCGGAGCCCTGCACAGCTTTTGAACTCAAGCAGTTTCAGTGCTGATGACAGAATGCTGCTAAATCCCACCAAACCCACAATCATTTGCACCTACAAAGTGTTGTCAGGTCTGTATTTTCACAACAGCTAAAGGCTGTTTTGATCTGCTAACTACAGTAGCATCCACATACACAAAAGGCTGCTAAGGACAAGACCTTTACCTTCCACCACCTACTGCAGAGCAGCACTGCAGTGAGACTACAGCAGCCCTACAAGGCTGTGGAAGTGAGGAACAAGCTAATTTGTCCTGTTTGCAGGACAATTTTCCCAGAAAAACACTTGCTTCTAGAGGAGAATTCGACTCCCATCAGCAGGAGATTATGCCCCATATATTAATAATATGATAATTTAATTTTTTTATAACCTACAATCTGAGGAATGAAGAAACTGTTGAGATTATGCCCTTATAACTATTGCTTTCCCCAGCTTTCGTAGGACAGTACTTGATGGACCTTCAGTTTGCTAAAATTTATTTGGACAGATCCCATCTCACTTCCTGAACATCCTAGTGATACTTTCTTATAAATCAAAACATAAAACACAACTTTAATAATTTTTACTTAAAATTGAGAATCCTGCTCTTTCCTCCAACAAAATCCTGCTCCTTGATCTAAATCCTAACACTGTCCAGATCATTCCCAGTGATGCTGTTCAAACTGCCCAACTAATCCGTTGCTATAATGAAGAGGTGTCAATTCTGGAGAACTGGCCAGCCTGGAGGAGCACACTCAGATTTCCTTTTGACTGACTTGTGTGTGTTTCCTTCCTGTGGAAGCAGGAATTGGGCCAGATGGAAAAGGGAGGAGGGCTGCACACACCCAGCTCTGCAAGCCTGGTACACACTGACCTGACTCCTCTCCTCAGCTTCAAATCTTTCAGTCACTAACAGTCCTTTTGTTCAAACTAATCAGTATCTCTTGTTCACTCCCTTTATATCAAACCAGATCTTTACAGTCTGCTGCAATGCTCTAGTCTTTGTTTCTTTCCCAAAGTTTAGTTGAACCAGAATACATACACAAATCCCAGCTATTATAACACAGATTCACCGGCTTTGTGAAATTAATTCTTTTTTATGAAAACCCTTGTTATAACAACTTAGTATTGGCAAGTGCCTACATTCAAAAACATTGTGTCAGGCCACAACATATTTTATGGTAAGTTTAAAAAATTATAGGTTTCAAAAAATGAATTTTGAACTTCCTTTAGATGACATATTTTTTTTTTAAATATGAGGGTAAAAGGCTTTCTCATATTTCTATGACTGCCTTTGAGAAAACAGTGAATGCCTGAGACTCGTAATAATGTTGCAAGAGTTACAACACACTGCTGTTTCCTGATACCCTTATGCACTGTTTACCTAGTAGGATTTAAAATGCAAAATTTGTAAGAATCATTACTACTTCAAATTTACGTTTTTTATTAAAATTTTAATGCACTAAAAGCTTAGCTCTTATTAATGACAGGGCTCATGCGGTGCCCATTTAGTATTAATACTTGCAATCACTATGAAAACAATTTCTAGTTTAAGAGTACACAGGTCCAAAGCTTACCTGTGGCAACATCCACTTAAGTAAATGATATTAAAAAATGCATATCTGCAGGCAGAATCTGGTTCATTGCCATGTCCATGTCTCATACAGCTCCCCAATGCTCTCATGAAGAGTTAAATGCATATTCCACTAACTTCAGCAAGTGTTTTCTCCCTTTTCTGCACTGCTTTTCTGTGGGATTTAGTTAAGTGACCATTAAAATAACGTAAGAATTCAGTAGGAGTAACAATATTGTGTTTTTCTAATAGACACTTAGAAGGAGCTAACACTTGCATGCATGGAGACATATCATAATAATAAACAAAGATGGATTTCCAAATGATACATAGAATTAGAATCTTTGTAGTGTGGGCCAGTCCTCAGAAAATATGCTAACCCAAAAATTCTTTTCAGATTATCTAGTTCCTGGATTTGAATTTCTTTGTGTACATATTTGATAGTGTACATTGCACATGTGCACAAACTTATATGGGGAGAAGTGCATCTGCACATCAGGCTTGCTATTTAAGTGAGAATTCTGCTGGAATGCTGTGGTTTGCTTCATTGGGAGGGAAGCAGAACCATCCCACTGATGGCTCAGAGTTCCAAGCTGTTTATTTACATGTGTGCTCTGCAGAACAGATCCATACAGAAACAGTGTGTCCTCACTGGTGGAGCTATATGTCACTCAGCTTTGGCTGCAAATGGGTAAGTCTTCTTGTTTGGACACTAGTAGGAAATAAAAATGCTAGGTAGCTTATTTTACTTTACAGATCAGACAAAAATCTATTAACTCCTTACATTCTAAATATGTGATGTTATTTGGAGAGTATTGAGAGAGTAGTTCTCTTGGAGAAGCAAACATCATGTTTTCTAATTAATTCTAAATGATTTAAAGTGATTTACAGATTTGGGCTTCTTTTGGATGACAAGGTCAATAGCCAAAGTGACAAAATATATTGTTCCCCTACTTTTCAAAATAGTGTCTTATTGTAGGGTACTTTGACCTTCTTTTGGATTTTGTTTGTACAATCAAATCCTGATCCTGCCACTCCAACTGCACACTCCTGCAGATTTCAAACAACAGCAAGTTTTCTGTGGCCAGCTCCTTATTACCCCTCTGTAATAATACAATTTAGTCTCCTGTATTCCCATCTCTAGCAGAGTGATGGGTTAGAAGTTCTTTTCTATGGTATTTGATTTGTAAAGCTCTATTTGGAGGGTTGGGTTGCTATTGCAATTGTTTTGGCAGGATGGGAAGCAACACACAGGTTTATTTGTAATGTATTAAGCCCTTGACATACTGTACTGTACTTCAGAGGCTCCACAATTTTTTTTTTTTTTGGTTGCAGCTTGCCTTTAGTCCTTGCCAATTTATTTCCTTTTCTATTCCAAACAAAGCTAGGATTGTTAAATCCTAATGTTAAAGAATTTTAATAGCTAGATCCAGTTACAGAGCTAATTTTTAATTGACCATTGTCTGGCCAAGTTTTGACTCAATCGAAAAACTCTGTAAATGGGCTAAAGAGACATGACCTAGTAGCCAACAGCATCAAAATACCCTCTGATTTAAAGGTCACTGGACTCAATGCTTTTGCTACTCTCATCCAGAACCATTTTCTGAGGCACTGCTTTTAGGAATTTCTTATAATATGATCACTGCACTGGCAAACAGCTTTGTTTGATCCAGTAATAACATTTCCAGCAGCAGCACTACAGTTTGCCTTGGCTACTTTTGCCTAAAATTTGTATTGATTTTCTTGAAGTAATTATAACATTAATATGAAAAGGGCATTTTCCAAGAGAACAACCAACAGTGGGGAAGAAAAGAAGGGGACGCTCTTCCTTTTTATTGAATGTCATCTCCACAGATTTGCACGTCCTGCAGATCAGTGAGGTAAACAAGCATTTGAATTAATATATCCTATATATATTTGCTGTATAAACCATGGAACTAGCTCCCTGACAAGCTGTGCTGTTCATGCCTAAGTCTTCCACTTGTTTCAGCACGATTTAACTGCAGCCAAAGACATTAATTTTCAGGATATTTTTGGACTTGTGCAAGAGGCAGTGAAGAACAGTAACTGATGGAAGCAGGGAAGGAGAAAAAAGGAAATGTCTTCTGATCCCTCAAGATTTCCTAAGTTTGTCAGAACTCCTTCCAAGCTCCTTGTTCTAGACTCGGCAAGCCTGAACAAGGACTTCAGTTCTCAAGGAGTTAAGAATTGTTGGGAAGCTGCTGTTCTTGCTTAACCTCCCCATGTTTCTTTGAGGGGGAGGAGGAAACATTCCCAAGGCTGGAGTGGGAAGGGGTATATGAGTCAGGTTCTTTACCAAGGATACACTAAGGTTTGTCCAGATCTGAGACACTTTGTACAAGCATACCACGGCTCTTAGGGATGAAAGCAAAGAACCCTCTAATCCCGCCAGAGGGAAAGGAAAAGGGGGACAAAGGTGTGAGAACCTTGTTATGGCTCAGTGGTTTTTAAGGGGACTAATGAAATTATGGCCTAGCAGCTCCTTTGGATGGACTTTTAAAAAGCCATGGAACAGGAAAAGTCCATGTCACTCTTTTCTTTCTCATTGTTTTCTCCATCTTGCCCCTTGTAAAACTGTCCAATGGTAAAATCATCCTACAGCACACTTCCTATTTATTCAGTTATAGAAATGGCAGCACTGCCATACAAGCCTATATTTGAACTCATTTTCATTGATGAAACCACTTCCCGATCAGCACCACCTCATCAGTGTTACTTACGTTGACATGGCAGTAAATGTAACTTATTTGTGAAAAGTAAGCACAGAAAGGGTCTAGTAGTGTTGTATACTCTGAATCAATAATCTGGAGGATTATTACACAGATTCTTTAGGAAAAATACAGTGTCAGTCTTATTACTGTGCTAGAAATCTTTCATTGGTACACTGGTTTTCATTGCAGCAAACTAACAGATTGGTATTACAAGGATGCTTATAGAGGATGGTGCCTTATATTCCTCTTATTAGGAGTTTTGGCATAGTATTTCCATTTTGGGATAAGTCAGATTACAGCCTGCCTAGGCAGAGATATTTTTATCAGAAGCCATTTAACACTTGGACAAGTAATTACTCTATTACCCTACTGATCAGCAGCTCCCTCAGTTTGAAGGCTTCTCTTTCTTGGAGTCACTGGCAATCATGAGGTTCCATGTTTCCAAGTCTGTATTCCAGGTTCACTTGTATTCCTGTTCAGATACATCCAAAGATCTTGTTAGCCCGTTTTTACTTATAGCCTCTTATAGCACAGAGCATGCCCTGATCCCTGCTAGCTGCAAAAACACTGAACTTGTTCATGATCTTGACAGATGCATGATAAAGCACAAACTGTAGCTATGTAATCACTGTGAGTAAAAAAACCCCAACTGACTATTCCACTTGTTAAATTACAAATTAATGAGATCAACATTTCTATTTCTGGCCCATTTACATATCTGCAAATTGTCTGTAATTCAGTGTTTCATTTTGAACTTTTACCATCCAATGCACCCTATGCCAGTAAGATCAATATCTGAGCTGTATTTCCATTATACAGCCTCTCTTGGTCATGATGGCTACTCAGCCTGCACTTTCAGACTTGCTCTGAAAGTTCCTCATGCATAAAAGGGAATTATAATTACTGAGAAAAAAGGCTTATCTCAAACACACAGGTAAATTGTGTTCATTGCATGATGACTGGTAGTGGGAAGTGGGAGAGATATATCTGTTCACTTATGAATTCTGGCTGCTTTCAAAGATACTGTCTAGGACACAGTAAGCCAAGCAGATGGAATGGCATGGCTTGTCTTGTGTTTGCACACTAGGAATTCTATTGTCAGTGACTTTGCTTTCAAACAGCTTCGTTGTCAACTTAGCAAAGCAGAAGGGGGTACTTGGATATGACACATTTTCCTTCACGTCATCATCCCTCAAGCAAATGAGGGAAGGGAAAAGCAGGAAAAAGGTCAACACCTCTTTCAGATACTTAGCACTGCATTAGGGGAAAAAAATTCACTCAAAGCACATCAGTCCAACACAAGCCTGAAAAGCAGAACCTGGATAATTTGTTTCCAGGAAAAGCCTGTAGTCATCTGGCAGTGCATTAATACTGCTTTAAAAATATTTATTCTTAGCTTCTAGCTAAGATAAAATATGGATGACAACTATTCAACAATTAAAAATGCAAGTATGAGGCGCTGAGGGAGAAGAAAGGAGACTATTTTTAACAGCAAATGTTTTCCTATAGGGACAGTATTCTGCACTTATTAGCAAGCAGCACCTTGAATGCAGTACATGATGAAGCACGATTAACCTCTTTCTAGTACCTTGAGTTGTAAGCAACATCTTTGGTTTAAAAATCTTGTGTTCTCTTCATATTCCACTTGCAAACTTATCTCTGTGTGAGGGGAATGTTTAAGCGACTTCAGCACTAATACTTCAGCTCAGTGGAAGTCAGGCTGTCATGCTGACAGTGGTTGGCTCAGCCTGAGGTACCACTTTCCTGAAATCCCTGGGAACTGACAAACAGGGCTGTCTCCTCCACTGATACTCATAAGCTTCTCATCTTTCTCCTGCAGCCCCAGAGCTATGAACATCTCCCCTGAGAGCCACTTTGAATTCCCATTCCAGTCTAACCACAGGGTAATTACCAGAAAATAGGTGTTGTACAAATGAAGAAGCAGCCACTACTTTAAGTGCCAGTCCCTCCTATCCAGAAACTTGGAATACACGAGTATAGAGAAAAAGAAATTTTAGTGAAAAGCGGGGACTGTTTATGGGACTGGATATTCTTGTGTATGATTCCAAAGTGAGTTGTGAACACAAGATGTGTTTGGCAGTTACAACAGAGTTGAAGCTAATATCAGAGTGCAAAAGACACCATAAGGGATTACCATGCCACCAAATGCCATTCACCCCAGTTGACTTGCCTGTGGTGCTTGGTAGAGTTGGTGGCACTTAGACTGACAAAGCAACTCTTTCATAGTGTTCCTATAATTTTGCTTTTCAGCAAGATGTGAGATTCTTAACAGCTGTACAAGGGCACTAATTCTGCACTTCAGAAAAAATGGAAGCGCGATGAAGTAAGGTCATGCTACTGATTTTTGAGTAGTGACCAACATAGTGTTTTTGCTCAGCATAATAGTTGCTATTTGTGTAAAGACTCTAGGAATAGGGAGGGTGTTGCTGGAATTCACTACAATTCTTACAGAACAGGTAATCTCTTGGATTGGGAAACACTGCTCATAAACTTACATGTACGGTCTGAATCGAAAGAATCATGGTCTGCTGGATTTTTAGGTAACATCCAAAGAAAATGTTGACAGCAGCTTGTGCAGAACTGTTACAGAGGGCAAGACACAAAAGAAAACAATGTAAAGCAGACAGCTTGGCAGTCACACGGCAATAGCGAGATTTCCTCGCCAACATCACACTGTGGTAAGGGTAGGTGAGACCTTTTAGCCCTCTGAGCAAGAGGCTGCACCAACACTAAAACCTGCAAGGCAGCCAAAAAGCCGAATTACGGTCTTCAGCCTGCTTGTGAGCGACGGTAAATACCATCGTCCCGCTGACGAAGGCCACGTGAAAACCAAGCTGGAAACGGGCACAGCTGGTGACCGATGATTGCCACTGGCGATGGTGGCTGGTCTCAGGGAGAGCGGGGGTCGTGAGGCGCGGGCAGTGACCCCGCTCTCACCTGCGCTGCCCGGGGCTGGTTTTACCAGCGGAGCTTTCCTCAGCTCTCCACACGCGTTTTCCTCCGTGAC
>VZRS01003312.1:899745-968600 GCA_013398055.1 Ifrita kowaldi | reverse complement strand
CCGGAGAGCTGCCCGCCGGCCCGCGCCCGTGAGTAGCCTCGGCCGGGCGGGGGGCGCGGGGGGAGCGGGGCGGCGGCGAGGGGAGCGGGCAGCGTCGCCGGCTAGGGGAGGAAGAAACCGCCAGAAGGGGGGAAAAATGAAAAGCACGCGTGTGTTTACTACGAAGCACATTTCATTTCGGTGGCCGCGGTGCCGCGCCGTCGCTGGGCCGGCCCGGGAGAGCGGTCCCGCTCCCGTCGAGGCCCGGACCCGCTCCCTCGCTCCGGGCGTCGGGGAGCGGGACGGGACGGGCCGAGGGGCTCCTCGCCAGTGAGTCCGGGCTGGGCCAAGCCAGCAGAAAGTTCGCGCTCTCCACGGGATAGCTCCTTTCTGTTCTTTTCTGTAATCGACTCTCAGCGGCGTTCGCGTGTGTTGCAGTAACGTTGTAGCAGCTGTTGGCAGCTCCCGCCCTCCCCGCGCAGTGGAAGGAAAATACACTTAGATGTAATTCAGTGCAGATTTCGGTTTATGAAGTTTTTGCCAGCATTAAACGTTTTTCCACTCGAGTCAAACTGCAGTTCCACTCACGGCTTTTATCCGTATGTAATGCTCCCACCGGAGAGGTTATGTGCCAGATACTGGACAGGCAGCTCTCAGTAACGTGCGTTGTCTGCAATATTGAGTATTGAATTTGAGAGGTCAGCTCCTTGTTTGGACATTTCTAGGAAGAACAGTGCACTGCTGTCCGTTCCTCAGCAGACTTACCCAGGGCTTGCTCTTACTCACAGAATGCTGCCATCAAGAAACCTGCAGTTCAGCCTCTCCGTTCATTTCTTGGCAGGAATGCTTTGTTCACACGGTGCAGGAAGGTCTTTTTTTTTTCCCTCCCAGTATGTAAATGATCAGTAATTATTGCAGTAGAGCATCTTAGAAGTATCTTCTGACTTGATACAGGGCTGTGAAGAAACCCATTGAATAGTTGTGAAATCCACACTGAATTTTGTTGGAGTTTTCTTTAGGAACTTTGGAAGTAAACAGCTATGGTTGGCTCATCATCAAAAAACCAAAAATTAGCTCTTTCTCTTCATTTGCTTTCATATGTACTGTATGTACTCTGTACATACAGTGCTGGTGTGTTAACTACATAAAATAAGCCTTCTCACCTGCCTGAGTAGATGTTTTCTCTGTCAAATAAAAATAGTCTATAATGACTCCTTCAGCCAGACGTGCTCTCAGATGTTGAAGGCTTTGCTGTCCATGTAATTCAGGAAAGAGCTGTGAGGCTGGACTGCTGGGGCTGAGGTGCCAGGTAGCTGCAGATGTGGGCAGGCAGGAATCCACACAAATGGTAGGGGACTATTGGGCATGAGTTTTCCTGGGGGGAGAAACGGGAATTGCAGTTTGCTGGGGAGTCCTGCTGCATTTTTGTAAGAGAGTGTGTAACAAATGCCATCCTGTGGAATGCAGCTGGGGTATAGGTACTTGCCACAGCTGAAATCAAAGTGGGAGCGGAAACAATGGCACATGGCAAACATGGCCACCAGAAGCTGATAGCGTTTATTCAGCGTAAGATTTAAGGATTTCACCTTTGCTTCAAAGACATTGAAAGAAGGAATTCTTGCTGTTCTCTAAATCTCTTGGTGAACTTGTGGAGTTGAGTTAGGAAATTGACTGTTGGGATACCTGAGGGAAGATTCATCCTCTGTGCTGAATAAAGATGTGTACAGATTGTATCACGCCAGCTGCGTGGCTGACAGGGATGTTACCAGGTAGCTGTCTGCCCAGCCAGGAATCCAGGAATTGCTCTGCCAATAGCCATCAACATTAACTGGAGCTGAAATGCAGCAATACCATGAATACTCTTAGGAGGTGATCAGTTTCTTGTTAGTATGCTCATTTGGGAAGGAAAATGGTGTGATAATATAATTTCAAATACAAACAACATACAGTCAGTAGACAAGACACTACTGGTGGTGTATTCTTTATTTGTGGTCTGGAAAGACTTCTATCGTAAACACACAAACAGTGTTGATTATGCTGTGGATTTGCCAGTGAGGAAAAAGAGTGAGTTTTATTTGGTTACACAGATTTAAAACCTTGTTAATAAAGGAAGTTGTTCAACAGACTGAGCAGGTCAAGACTGAAGGCTGCTGCAGCATTATTATCTTAGACAAAGATTCTGACTCAGTTCATAGATGCTGGAGTTATTGTTGCTGGCCCGCATCGCTTAGAAGAAATGAACATCTCCAGCTTACACCCACTTCCAGTTAATGCACTTGACCCCTCTTGATTTATTAGCATCTCTTGCTTCACAGTTGCCTTATGTCTTTCTCTTACTTCCATTATTATGGCTTTTATTTTGTTGTCTTGTTTGTCTCAAGGTTGTTTCCCATCTCAGGTTTGACATTCCTTCAGCGATTAGAAGAGTGTTGTACTGATGAGTCCCATATGGTTATTTAGAGAAGCAAGATCTTCCTCTACTTTTGCTAAGTATATTAGATGTAGGCTGTCTCCTTTCATAATGGTGTTTCCCTGTCCATTTGAAAAATGAGATCAATGGCAGCACAAGGAGACTCTTCCCTTTTCACCTCAGTGGCTTGAATATATTTTGGTTTTCCACTGGCACTTCATGTTTTATTTGTGTCTTGAGCATCATGTAAGACATGACACCCCCACATACATGAGGACAAGAATGTGTTTAATTAAAGAGATAAGTAGGTCTCTGGGGACAAGATCTTTTATATTGCTAGCTGGCAGATGTACTTTCCAGGTCCTCCTCCATGTTCCTGTTGGAAGAAGACCCAGCAGAATGAGGCACTGTGTTATACAGGAACTAGTAAGAAAGAGATTTACTCTGAAGTGAAGCAAACACTGTATGTAAAATCCATGCGATACTTCAGCACAGCCAAATTTGAAAGTAGAAAGGAATGCACAGCTTTTATTGAAATCACATTGGTCTCAGAGGGAATGCAGAGGGAACATAAGCACAGCACTAAGGAATTCCATTCATGGAGCTGTTCAGTGTTTGTTAGGGTTTGTTTGTTTTTTGGATGCTCAAAGCAAACCATGATCTTTGCAGTGGAGCTTCAGTTTTTGCTGTTTTTTTGTTGAAAACTTTGTTTTAGAGAGTAGATAATTTTGTAAAATATATCTCAAAATGTCGGGTGATGCTTATGACTTCATTAGGAAGATAAGCATCATAATTATTAGAAAATATATCTTCCTGGGTGGGACTCAAGAGAAAGCCTGATGGCCCGAATTCATCCATCAAAGGAACTATTATTTCTCCACTGAATGGGGAAAATGTAATTACACCTTTTTATTTTGCCGATGAAGTTTCATGGGCAGGCTTAATGATGGTATGTGCATGCCAGGTGAAGCCTCATAATTTGGGTGTGACCTTAAAATGCAACCCTCTGGCTGTGTAGAGATCTTCACAGGAGTCTGTAGGTGGAGCCGAAAGTGGACTGACTCAAATACCCCTTAGAGATGGCTATAGGATATATATTTATGGTTTGCTTGACTGATTCTTAAACACTGTGCTATGTTTGGAATTGCATGGGCTGCAAACAGCCAAGGTGGGCAGTATGAACACTCCCTTGGGTGTTTAATGCAGGTGTTTAGTGTCCTGAAATAGATCAAGATTCTGGTCTCCTTCCAGACAGAAGGAGACCTTCCAAAGGCCCTGGATGTCTCTGCTGAGGAGCATGTGCTCACTCACCTGCACACTCACCTGCTCTCCAGGGCTTGCAGTCCTCAATTCATGGAAGCAATAAACCCGCTGCTTAGTTCAAAGGCAGAAACAAAACCAAGTCCAGAGACTGTAGAACAGTCTGTGAAGAACTGAAGGGCTCTGGTTGAGCCTGCCCATCTGTCAGAGTGCTTGGTGTGCCCTTACCTGGCACTGTGTCTGTGCAGTGACCCAGGCACTGTCCAGCCTGGTCAAGGTGCAGCTGCGGGGTAGAGCAAAGTGACCCAGGGGCTGAGGGAGACTGGGCTGTTCCCATGCAGCAGCCAGTGTAGAAGAGCTGTGCACTGAGTGTGCTCAAACAAGAGATAGAAATCCTTCTACCTAGACTGGTAGAGTCCACATGGCAACTTCATTGCACTGATTACAAATTACAGTGTAAAAATTGCATTCTGAAGGTAGGCTGAGTATTAAATGTAACTCTGTGCTACAATGTTGCTGTCAAACAAAGTAGTAGTAGTAGTTGTGGAGAGTTTTGAGCTTTTTGTTTTATAACCAACTGTTGTACCACCAATAGAAATGTGTTTTCACACTCTTGATAGATGATGTGTAAACTCTGCAATAACTAAAATCAAAATTTCTGAATGCAGAGCTAGTCAAAGCCAAATCAAAACAAGCAGTTTGAAAATTTTACAACCGTGAATGCAACACATTTAATTGCTAGCAATTTCCACAGAGCATCTGCCAAAGTTAAAACAATATCAGCTTTTATTTCTACGGAATTAAGCGCATTGCTTTCAATCTGGAAAGACAGACCTTTTCTGCCTTTGTTTGTTGGTTAATTAAGTGGAACATCATAAATCACTCGAGCTGTTCTGTTGTATCTGGAATAATCTTTGGATAAGCAGCAGTCTGTAGTCAGTAGAACCCAGGGTCTGAGATTTGCTCAGAACTATTTTAATGTATAGTCAGTGCTGCAGGTGTGCTTTTTTTTCCATTTTCATTGACTCAGATTGAGGACACATTTTATCTGTCAACCTGATATAAAGGTCTGGTGTTTTACTTGGTCTGTCACTCCCTGCCCTGTCGTGGTATTGAACAGGGAGAGCCTCGACACTGAAACGTGGCCACATAGTGATTGAGCAGGGGTGAGGCCAGGCCACACCTCAGTTCAGCTGTTTGTTTCAGAGCAGGTTCCCAGGAGGGTTCTCATAGCTTGAATAGCTTATCAGAACAGTCCCGTGTCATTGTCCCAGCTCCACGGAGCCCCTGCTTCCCTGAGCCAGAGGCAGGGCTGTGTCAGCAGGCTGCAAAGGGCTCTGTGGTTCGTGACCACTGCCCTAGAGGGCTGGCGGGCAGTGGTGGCCCTTAGGTCACCCTCAGACAAGGGGCACAGGCCGTGCTCACTCTTGGAAGCTTTGCTGCCCGCCTGAGAAACAGATCGTCCCTCACACGGCTGTGTGTCGTCATGATCAGCACGGTATTACTGTGCTGCCCAGCAGGCAGCACTGCTCCCAGCACTGCCTGCAGCCCTTGGAGCACGGCAGAGAATTCAGCAGTGCCAAGGGCACGGGTATCACACAAAAGCCTGTTGTGAAATACACAGAGACCTCAATGAAGTTGTTGAGAGGCTTCACAGGAGAGCAGAGCTGCAGGGTCCTCTCAGGACACCGGGTCTGTCGCCCTGCTAGCACAGTCCCTGCATCACAGAAATGCTTTCTTGTGGAGGTGGCTCTCTTTTTTCTGTGCTGTGGTGATTGTAAGGCTGTTCCAGAATGTGACAGCTCTAAGAGTTGTAATTTACATCCTAAATGTGCTCACACCTGATTTATAGCCATTTATTTTCATCTCTAAGTTAAACAGTTCTTTTTCCTTCCATGGGTTTGCCTTGACCTGCAAGCATATCCCCATTCTGTCTTGATCTTTGAAAATGAACAAGTCAGAACGAGAAGTTCTTGTCTCGTTAAGCTTGGGAAAACAAGCTTTAAGTACTTTTAGACCCGCTTGATTGTTATGAAGGTTTTAATGTGCACCACAGCTTTGTTTATATTGAAGTGGTATCTGGTGCACAACAAGCAAACTGGCTGAACAGAGAGGATGCAGTGAACACCTGAAATGAAGTGTGCTTTCTTTCATTTTCTAAGAATACAGTTAAGCTCTACCCACACATACTTCAAGTTACAAACATTTTATAACATGTTTTGCACATGCCTTTGTGAAAGCTGACAGAATACATTTGTGTTTTGCAAGAAACCAGAAACTGCAGTATACAAGCAATTACTTCTCTCAGATTACTGCTGGGTTTTCTCAAACAGTATGTGCCCTTTGAGAACCGATTTCTTGATCCATGGGGTGTCTTTGATTAAAGACTATTTGTTTGTTAGCATTTGCCAAAGGCATGTGATGCTCAGTGTAAACTGAAGGTGGAAGAGCGGATGACTATGATGGGAATCAGAGATTAATTGCAACCGTTTTGGGTGTTATTTAGTAATTTGGCAGCCTACCTTACACCACTATGGGTTGTGTTGGGATTCGATGCAGATATAGAACATCTTAAATATGTGATTATTATTATCTAGTATAAAAGTACAGTTACAAGAAAAAGTGCTTTAGGGAAACAGAAGAATGTGTAAAAGATTTACTTTTGAGGAAGGTGTGGTTTGTGCTGCTGGAGGAGGAAAAACGTTCTCTTTTTGCTGACCACATAAAACTCTCTAAAAAGCAGTTTTGAGAAGATGAAGTCTTAAAGACTTTCATTCAAATATGTCTGTCTGTGTAGGCAGCTGACTTCTGTACCTGCTAAATTGTCTTCTCAGCATATAATGGCTGGTAGTCTCTCTTCCAGGTTTTGCTGGAGCATTTGAATACATCTGTCTTGAAGTTCTTAAGCTTCAGGCTATATTTTAGGATTTTCAGGTAAGATGTCACATGGCTCATTTTCCCTGTAAGTGACACTTCCCCACCCTACAACAGGGCATTGTGTTCCTGTTTTCCCATAGGTTCTGCTGGTTTCCTTCTGATCAGTCTGCCCACAAAGGCTTCATGGCACAGTGACTTTTCCTCTGCAGTGCACACAGCAGGGCCACAGTGAAAGGAGTGGTAGGGCAAGTCTAAACCCAGCCCAAACTTGTTTGCAAATAAATGACTGACAGAGTTACTGAAGTGGCAGCAATGCTGGCATCCCCAGGTCAAAACTTTATTAAAAGCATTCCTAAGAAATTAGAAACATCAGCTCCTTTGGGTCTCCATACTCAAAGCTAGCATGTTGCATTTTTG
The DNA here is from genome assembly GCA_013398055.1 of Ifrita kowaldi. Taxonomy (NCBI): domain Eukaryota; kingdom Metazoa; phylum Chordata; class Aves; order Passeriformes; family Cinclosomatidae; genus Ifrita; species Ifrita kowaldi. The sequence goes on along the minus strand of VZRS01003312.1, from coordinate 961,657 downwards.
CTGCAATTTGTTTCTTGGTTTTGTTTGGAAACATAACAGGGTTTGAATTTCCTAGACTTTGGAGTTCTGGCTTGGTAGCATAGATCTAATGAGGAGGACAGGGTGAGAAGGGAGGAAATCTGGAGAAGATCTGCCAGACCCACCTGTAATCACAGGCTCTTTCACTTTTGGTAACTAGGTGGGGTTTCTGAAGAGGAGATCAGATTTATTGTTTATGAAGTTGCTTGAGAAAGAGCTGAAGGGTGCTTGAACATCTCCTCACCCGCAGGTGATAGGGAGGCCAAGAACATGAACTTGTTCACTCTAAGCTTGCTGTTGCTCAGGCAGTCCCACCAGTACCAGTAGGAGGGACAAACACTGTAAAAACAGAAGGTTTTATTAAGCTATAGGTGCACATTTGTATTAGTTGTGGTGCTCACAAAGAGCAGACCTCAGGGCTTTGGTTGCAAGGCATGATTTTCTGGAATAAAATTGATAAAAACTAGGTTATACCATGTCTTGCAAGTTTGTCTCCGAGCTCCTGTACTTCACTATCAAAACACAACAAGTTGACTGCTGTAATTGTGCTGGAGGTTGTTGGGTCTTAACATAGCCTGCTGCAAGGGCACCAGTAAATCTAGATTTGATAGGATAACCCTACTTTCATTTTCTGCCATTGTGTTAAAAAAGCCATAAATATTCTAATTCAAATAGAGCTCTAGGAAAGAGTGTGGATTATTTTTTTGCTGTATTGATTCTTTTTTTTGCCTTCACACGGTGTTTGAGTGCAGGGAACATTGATTCATGAGGAAGGACTTTGAAAAGCAGGTGTAAGTGTAAGTGACAATCTCTTTTCCCTCCACATAAAATAGGTAGCACAGAGAGCTGTGGGCTTGAGTGTGTTCTCAGTTAAGCAAACAAAAAGAGCTGATGGTCTCTGTGCCATCGAGGGGCTCACAGGGCACTGAGCCTTCCTGATTCCAAAGCCAGCATCAAGCAGGGACCTGAAGTTTTATTTCATGTAGAACACACATCATTCTTCACGCTGAGCTTCATACCAGGAAGAAATTGGGTGGGAGCCATCTGCTGTGTAGACTGTTAACTCATACTTTGCATTTCCCTCCTGAGTCCCCATTCAGTATTGTAGAGGTGTAGTCAGAGCCATCCAGTGCTGCTTGGAGGTCTCTAACTGGCTGCAGAGACTGGTTGAAGGAGGACATTCAATTTCTGTATTGTCTGTTAGCTGGGTAACACCTGAACATGAAAACAGGTCACAATCTGAATGGGCACTTGCACATGAAGAGTGTTGGTGTTCCCAACTGTTAAATTAACTCAGACAGAGGAAGTAAACTGGAGTAAGTTGTTTCAACTGGTGTAATAATTCTCTTGGTATTACATTTCCTGATTTTCTTGTCCTTTATGTTGTTTGATATTTAGGCATTAGAGGATTGTTGAAATCCTCAAAGCTCTTGCTGGCTTGGGAGAAAGTCTGCTGTCTTCAGACTTCACTTTTGGTTCCAGTTCTGAGAATCACACAAGAAAAACAGAACTCTTCATACTTGATAAAAGAAAAAAAAAATAGAAGAAAGTTAACAGTATCACTCTGTTCTTTATAAACCAGGGAATTTTATGCAAGTTTAGAGACAATGGTCCAGGCAAAATGTGAGCCAACTTCTGAGTTCTCTGTCATGAGACACCATGAGATGTGGCACAAGAACTCTGAGCAAAACATGTAAATCCAAACAACTTATGATGCATCACAAGATGACAGACTTCTCATGCTACAACTATACAAACTTTTTCTTCTAAATTCACATAGTCAGACATGAAGAGTGTTGGTGTTCCCAACTGTTAAATTAACTCAGACAGAGGAAATAAACTGGAGGGGCACTGAGGGGCAGAAGAATTGATAATTAAGGTTTGCTTTGATTCAGTTTTACACCAGTGACCTCAAGAAAGTTCAGCTGAACTGAATGCTTATTGATGGCCCAAAGACCTGCTGTTCTAGTTGCAGTGAAGCATCTCAGTGTAGAGAGCTGCAGGTACAGTAACTTGTTTAGCAGGATCCTCTACCCCTTGTTTTGTGTGTCTTTTCAGCACACTAAATGTGGGTGTAGAGCAGTCTGCACACCCCCAGCCTCGGTGTGTGCAGAGCAGGAGCTGTTCTGCACAGTTTTCACCGTGTTTCTAAGAGTATGAACCAGGATTGTCTGTGTGGAAGTTTTCTCATACATGGGCTCAGATGAAGATCATTAAAAAACCCTGACTTGATCTTAGGGAGTGAGGGCAGCAGCCAGTGTTGAAAGCTCCAGCCTTCCCAATGGACATGAGCTCAGGATAAACATGCATTTCACTGGTTGCAAAAATCAAGTGTGCACAAACATGAGAAACAGCCTGGCAGCAGAGCTGAACTGCATGGGAGGAAAGGAAAGCATATGTTGTGGAGATGACATCTGAGTTGGAAAGCAGTGATAAAACTTCTGTTAAGAACTGTCAAAGACTATTTTCATTTTTGCTGGCTTGCTGTACTGAGCAGCAGAAAAAACTTCAATAGTCACGTTTCTTTGTACTGATGGACATTAAAGGTGAATTTTATCCTAAAGTTAAACAGAGGCTTTTCTGCAGGGGATGTGTTTGTATGTGTGATTTGACATAGGGAGACAATCCAGTTGTGAAATGTGTTTGCTTGTGACAGTACAGAAATGCTGGAAACCCTGGCCTAGATACCTTATTTTGCTGTGCAGTTCTGTGATGGTTGTAGTGTCTTATCCTGTATAAAGGTACTTGTCTCTGCATGTCCAGGATATTATAGCAGAGGCCTTTCTTAGCCACTTCTTCTAAAGCTCATCAGGCTTTGCCATGGCAAGTGTAAACTACTGCTTCCAAAAGTCTGCATTACTGAAAAGATTTGAGAAAAGTGTGACTGCTGCTTTTATCCTCCTGGTGTTAACATGGAGCAGCACTGGAGCATTACCCAGAAACAATTCTTCTGCACTAATTGAAAAAAATGTGTTGTTACTATGACTGGCCTTCTGTTTTCAATGTGTTTTGTGTAAGTATCCTGCAACTTAACAGCATCTGTGGGAAACCTTATTACCACAGCAAATCTGGATGTGTTCAGTGGGATTCCTATAACTTATTCCTTCTGGATCCAGTGGCAGTCTGCACTTGTAGCTCAGCAGTACCTGTACACTTCTGCCTTACACCATACCTTGTGAAGTGGTATTAAATGCTGGGGCTTGCAATTGAAGGAACTCATGTTGACATCCACTGCCATCCTTACTATAACCCCCGAATCTGTTTTTCATGGCACATGTGATGAGCTAAGTCAAATATTATGTTCTCTTTGTCAGAGCTTTGCCGGAGATTAGTACAGGGAGGTTCCTGAAATAGCTACAGATTGACAGGAGAGCTGAGCTGGAAGGGGCCTCTGGAGGTCTCTAGTGCAGACTCTGGTTCCAAGCAGGGGGTGAGATCAGGACGTTCTGGGCCTTGCTTCAGTCAAGTCAGGAAGATGTCCAAGAATGGAGATCCCACAGCCTCATGGGCCCTGTTCCAGTACTTAATCATGCTCATTGAATATAATTAATACTTTTTTCACAATTGGAATATTCTTTGTTGCAACTTGTAACGGTTGCCTGTAGTCTTTTCGTCACACACTTCTGAGAAGAGTGGCTCCATCATTGCAACTGTACTGTGTCCAAAAATCTTTTCTCATGTATGTGTGTGTGTGTAAAAACTATTAAAAGAATTCAAGCCACTTTGGGGAATGGTGAACAATATCTGTTGCATCATCCCAGTCTCCATCCATGCCTAAAGGCAGTGTACTTAAAAATCATGAGCACCTTGACCTGAGAGCATAGTGTGTTTCAGCTGCAAATGAGAGAAGGTGAAAAATCACTCTGCCCAGGAAACAGTTCATGGTAAATAAGAAAAGGAGTACAGCCAGTGTGCAGAATAGCGTGTTAACAAAGTGTTTGATTAGTAATACATTAATAGAGTAAGACTTCTGAATGTTAATGCAGAGTGCTCTGTAACTGTGTCCTTCCCTTGCTCATAGGGAGAGGAAGGGAGCTGCCTGCTGCAAGCAGAGGTTCCCAGGCAGGCTGTCCTCAGAGGATCAGGGAAGGAAGAGCTTCTTGCTGAGGGAGTGGAAAAATCTTGAGTCTCCACAGTAAGCTTTTGAATTCCAGCATTGTGTGGAGTGGACAAGGACTAGTAGTTCTCTCTGAAGATGAAATCCAGAATTTCTGCCTAGAGAGGGGTGCAGATACTGTAGTAGCATCTGTGATGTTGCTGGCTCTATCTTGGAAGAGGGGAGCTGCTCTTTGCTTCCTGCCCACAAATCACAGAGAGTTGCTCTGGAAAACCCTCCTCCCTTCTTTATTCCTTGCGCAGGCTGGGATGAACCACAGAAACTCCTTGGTCTCCATGGGAAGGGAAAGTTTGTAGGAGTGATTGAGATCTGTGCACTTCTGGGATCCTGCTCAGGCATGACTGATTGGATAACCAGTTCTTGTTGTCTTTTCCTGGTATTAATTACTTGGAAATGGTCTGTCTCCTTCCTTTCCCCCAGTGTATTTCATTCCTGTATCCATGTGTCATTGTAGTAGCACTATGTGCACAGAAGTTGTAGGAAGCAGTTGCCAGCAAGTCAGGAGGAGGTATCTAAAGATGGTTGTTAGGAAGGGTCTTTGTAACAGAAACATCAGACCTTTCTTATTGTCTTTTTTTTTTTTTTTTGCAAAGACAAAACAAAAATCTCTTTCATTTAATCTTGGCTTTATTTGGGTAAAACAAAAAATATCTTCTCCCCACCAGCCATGCAAGTTTATCTATCCTGTCTGAAACACTTCTCTTTATGGCTGAAAACAGTGTAACTAAAACATTCACTTGACTGAAGATAAAGTGGATTCTTCTGTGCTGGCAAGTCTTGATTTTGGAAGATTGGTTTTAATTAGATTGCATTTTTTGGTCTCACTTTATGATACTTCATGTAATAAGATGAAAGTGTATTGTTATTCTTAAAATAATACTGAGTACAATTTGGTTCTCTCTCCTTGTATGGCAGATGATTGTTGCATTATTGAATACTTAGATACCATCTGTGCAAGAAATGAAAAACAAAAAACCAGCCACAAGACAAGAGGGTGTGCGAAAACTGGTACATATCACAATGAAAATATTTTGATGTGGCATTATACAAACTCACAAAATATCTTCTTTTCCTTTTTCCTTCCTTTCAGTCAAGCAAGGCTTGATAGAGATCCATGAATGACATTTCTCGAAGCAGAACTGGATTCACAGGACCTTGAGTCATACTGTAGAATCAGCTCATTGGAGGAAATTGCCAATTTCTGCTCTTCCTTGTGGTTGAGAAGGCAAAGTTTAACAGAGAGGAAATGGGAAGGAATACACACTTGAGTAGCTGCTTTTCCTATTTCAGGGTTTGTCTTGGCTCTCCCATTCAGTCATTCCAATTAGATACGGATATAAGGCTGTCCACTTAATTTTCCCAAAAGCACTTTAATGCTGTTTGCCTTTGAGCTTGTTATAACTCTGTACTGCAGTACAGAGATGGAGATGGAGAGGATTAGTCTGGAACTCCTGGTCTCTATTCACTGAGTTATTATGCTGTCAATTATCTTTTTGTTAAAGTTTTGCAGAGTAGTTATTATTTGCCCTGATGAGAGTGCCAGTGGAGCTGCTTTAAAAATGCTGTCAGAGTAGTCCTTTTATTTGGCTAAATTATTCATGTGGTTCATGATTCCAGTAAATGGCAGTAGGAGAGAGGGGGTTAGACATGAAAAAAATAATGGAAATCTTTAAAAAAAATTCATAGCTGCCCTTTCTTCTGGATATTTACTGCGTTATGTGAGTGGCATCATTTGACATCATAGCATGTGTCCAAAGCAAAGGGAGAAATATGCATTAATGTACTGGTGAGTGATAACATGCAAATGATGTACAGAATGGTGCACCTTAACTGCAAAGATCTGCAAGACTGCAGATTCCTTATAGCACATATTAATTTGCAAGAATTTCTGTCCAAGAAGGAATAGGTATGTCAAGCAATTGCATTTTTCTGAGTATTAGTGGCAGTAGTTTTCCCTAAACTCTTTGTTATGTGCCCACACATTTCCTGGGGATTCCAGTTAAATACAGTTTCTGATTCTCTTGGACATGAGAATGTACTTTTTTTCATGTGAGATGTGACACTGTAGTAAGTGGGTTAAATAAGGTATGAAGATAATAGGTAGCCTACAGAGAGTATTAAGTGACTGAACATAAAATAACTAACTGGATTATGACTAACAGGTTTGTTCAGCCCTACCAGTGGAAGCAATATATTGAAGAAAATGGTAGTCCTTAGTCATTATTCAATGGATAAAACTTAGAACTGTATGAACAAAGGATGTGAGACCTAAGGTACAACATAGGTGTTACTAAATGTAGGACGTAGTTCTTGATGCACTTAATTTTGTTCTACAAGCATCCTTTTGAAATCTGGTCCTTCCTTCTTTGGAAGGATGGTTGAAACAAGACCTACTGCAGTCAGTGGAAATTCTAGCATCACTGCACATGAGGCTGTAATTTGAAAAGCACTTCCCTGAAAGCCAACATGAAGGAGTTTTCCATCCTTGCTGGAGAGGCACAAAGAATGAAACTTCTCTATGTGTTTATTCACTGCAGCCATCATGCTGGAAGGTTGCAAAATGCACCTCTTGGCTTCATTTCAAGTTGTGATTCATTTTAACAGCTGTGATGCCAGCTGAGTATCTCTGGAGATGGAACATGTCCTGTGGACTCAAACTGCATCTGATGTTCCTGCCTCTAACAGCACCATAACTGCAGGTTGATCCACCGACAGCTTTTAAAGATTGTTCATATACTTTCTTTTGTTCAACAGATTTATCTCAGCCTAAAGCCTCCCCAGAGCAAGGATGTTGATTCTCCTGGCCTTCATTATTGTGTTTCACATAACCTCAGCAGCGCTGCTGTTCATCTCAACTATTGACAATGTAAGTGTCATTTCTTCTTGTTTTTTCTCAAACACACAGGGATTTCTTTACTTCATCAAAATTGAGTTTTTCTTCTGTAGTCTTCAACTTGCTTTCTGAGAGGACCTAAGTTTGTTAGGCACACTGGTGTCCTTAGACCTTTCTGTAACAAAAATGCCTTGGATATGCATGTTGCTGGTGGATAAGGCTATCCATGCACATGCCATACATTTGTATGGCACCACGTTGTAAGCTCCAGGCATGCAGCAGATCCTCTCCCCGGGAGAGACTTGGCCAGGGAGGATATTTACAGGGTGGAGCCCTGGGGCATGGTTCAGCTGCATATGAGGGAGAGAGGGGGGGAAAATCCACTGTCCTTTTGTGTCGAGCACATGAAGTCAAACAGCTGATGATTAACGTGTGGGGATAATTTCAGTCAAGGTGTGCTTTGCCTCACAAGTGTTTGTCCCAGATGCCCAGTCAAATCATGAGAGACACCATGAATGTATCTGTGTCCATTAAGTTGAAGCAGTTTCAGCACAAAATTTTAGAATATTTTATGTTGCATTATTTTAAAATTTCCATTTTATTTTTGTAATCAGAAAGAATTTACCCTCCAATATTTATATCTAACTTTTAGTGGAATTTTCCATTTTCCAAAACAGCCAACTATCCTGATCAGTAGTCTGTGCACTGAAATCTGTCTGTGAGGTCTGATGTATGTACAGGCTTTTGATATTAAAAAATTTGTTGCTGACAATACTGTTTAGTGAAGCTATGCTCCAAGTGAAATGATGTGTTACCCACAACTTTTTATTGCAAAGTTGTACAAACTCAGATGTTACATTTAATCAGCTGGTTGATTGTTCCATGGAAGTAGGTCATTATTTGACCACTAGAGCAGGTTGTCTTACACTGCTCCCTTGAATATTTAGAAAGCAAAGACAGTGGGCAAAGCAACTTACTTTTAGTTCAAATCTGCTACACACAAATCAAATTACTACAGAAGTAAAACCCTATGCACTGTGCTTTGTGTCATTAGCTACTTTCGAAAAATTAAAAACTTCATCCATGCAACCATCTTCTATTAGAATTTATATTATGTATCTATATATTATATAGAGTTCAGAGATGAAAAATAACATATTGAACTTGGACTGTAAAATCCAAATGAATGGCATCCTGAGAAAGTAATTATTTTTGTTGAAATACAGTGTTCCTTTTATCCATATGCCTACTACCATAATATATTATAGTTTTTACTGCAGTATTGTTTGCAAAGCTGCACAGTAAGCTCTGAGGCTTCTGCAATGTCTCTTTAAGCAGCAGATCCTACCAGGAATTGTACTTAAAAGTCATATTTTGTGCAACTCTAGTCAAAACAAAGGCCTGGGTAGCTATTGGAATGGGAATGGGTTTCCTGAGGAAATGCCACTTGTGGAGAGTGTGTCATTTTCCAGGCTACTGTAAAAATCTGTTCAGACACTGCAGTACCATCTTGCCTTGAATGTTAAAACCTCAAAACAGAAATACCACAGGAGGACTTTAATTTGTCACCAGCCATTACCAGACAGATGCCACAGTGTACCTCAGCACAGCTGCATTGTGATTAATTGCTTCGGTGGCAGGAATGGGGACATCTGTGAAGGACTTCTGTTTCACAGGTGATGCTGTTTCCTGCAAATAGCATATGCTGTGCCTTCAGAGAGGTGTGCATCCTAAACAGGGTCTGGGTGAACAAAGGACACTTTGTCTGGGTGTGTCTCAAGGAGTGAGCAATCACTCGCTATCTAAAATTTCTGACCAAACAGTGGAAATCCCTCGTGCTTTGGGATGTTTAAGATTCTCTTACCTACTTCATAGAGGTCTAAAATGAGAATGACTTGTGGGTAATGATAAAACCTTTATTCCAAAATGCCATGAGATCTGACCTTTCATTTGAGTGGTTAAGTATCCAAAAATGAACAGAAAATTGTTCCAGCTGATTTATCTGATCAATAGACTCTTGGACAATGAAGGGGTTTTGTGGGTTTTGTTTCGTTTTTCTCCCTGTAAGAGTCCTTTACTTTTATTTTGCAGGCCTGGTGGGTGGGAGATAACTTTTCTACAGATGTCTGGAGAATGTGTGCCACGAATACGAGCACCTGTATGGCTATCACTGATGAGTTCAATGGTGAGTGTCTTTCCATGCCTGTGTCTATGTTCCTTCAGTACATCTGGTGAAATTGCTACGAAATTTGCAGGGGCAGTTATATAATTCTTTGAAAATCTGCATGTTCTAACTAGGCAGGTCTTCTAAAAGCTTTAATACTGGTTTTTCATTTTGGAAAGGCAACTGTTCTAACAGTTTCTGTGAGACGAAAGCAGAAGGAACTGTCATGTGCACCTAAGAGACCAGTGGACGAGAGTAAAAATGCAAACAACTAACAATGACTGCTAATGAGTTCTTAAAAAATTAGATAGGCAACAACAGTGAAGTCATCTGAAGTGAGAGAATTTGCCTCAGAATTGAACTAAAGAACCTAAGAATACTGACTGTGTACAAGAACGGGGGAAAAAGTGGAAGAAAACGCAAGCTGCAATTTTTACAAAGAGGTCTTAATATACAGCCTAGTGTAATATCCTGCTTTACAAAAAGTGGAAGTATTCTCAAATGTTCTATTAATTTCTCAACTTTCAATCTATGTGTACATTAAAGAGGTAAATAATTTGAAGAACTGTGTATCCATGAAGTAATTTTGTTTTCCAAGCATCAGGTTGGTTTAGGGCCCGTAATGTGCAGTGAGCTGATCCACTCCACACAGGGTATCTCAGCTAACACGGATTTAAGGGTTTGCATTTGTTCTCTGTATTACTGTGTGTCCATTGCAGTCAGGTACCCACCCTGGGGAGATGAGGGGTGGCTGAGGTGTGTCTGCTGCTCCCAGGGCTCCTGCCTGCAGTGTGGCTGTGCTGGAGGAGAGAGGCCATGGGAGCTCAGCTGTGTGGCTCAGCTCGGCTACAGCACGACTGCAAAGTTACACACAGCAGCTGCACATGGTCAAAGATGTATTGGGTACTTCAGCTCCCAGTTACAGTGAAGTAATTGACAGGATGAAAAACCTGATGAGAGGAACCTTTTGTGCCAAGGATATCCTGTGTGGATATCCTGTCTGGTTACGTCTTCCTGGACAGAGCTGTCTCCAGGTCTGGTGGGAGGCTGGGGTCTGCATTTGGAAGCTGTTTGGGATAGCTGGTGGTTTCACAGTGCTTCTAGGACATTGATGGCAGCAAGGGATGTGGTGTGGCAGAAGTGGTCTCCAGTATTCTCATTCAGTTTGATGAGAAGCTTTTAGAAGTCTTTAAACCGCTGGCCGTATGATTACCAAGGAAGCAGAGGAGGACCAGCCTCTGCAATGCACACACAACTGCTTTGCTGCATCTGCTGAACTCCTGCTTACAGAACACAGCTCTGCCCCTTTACTCCTTGCAGGAGTAGGCAAAGAGAGAAACTATTTTTAATCAAGGCTGCTTTGTTTTTGCAGAGTATCAGTCAATTCAGGCTGTTCAGGCTGCCATGATCCTGTCTACGATTCTCTGTTGTGTGGCATTTCTGGTTTTCATTCTTCAACTCTTCCGTCTAAAGCAAGGAGAAAGATTTGTGTTAACCTCTATCATCCAGCTCCTGTCATGTGAGTGATTTTTCAACACTTTTGACTATAATGATGTTTTTGTGAAAGTAGGGAAGGGGAAAAAGGTTTCAAAAAGAATGAGCAGCATGAGAACTCTGTAGTGCTCTTGACGCCATAGCTTAGTCTTCATATTTGTTTAAACAGTGAACTATTCCGTTCTGTAGTATTTAGGCAGGTAAAACATGGATGTCATCACTGCTCAGAATAAAGCAATTTGAACTTTGAAGGGAAAGAATTTGAGATTCTGAACTTCTTGTACACATTAAATAACTCTGGAATTGTTACAGGCAAGTACTCACTTCGTTTTTTGTCAGACTTTAAAACTACCCAGATGTTCAGAATCATTTTCTGTTCACTGCAAATGACATAGATACACAACAGCACTTCAAATTTAAAGCATGCTAAAGAAACTGAAAATATGTCTTGAAATGCTTCCAGGTTAGTTTGAAGGTGGAAAACAAGTGTTTTGAAAGAAAGGACATTGGTGGAAGCAGCTGACAGAAGAGAGACAGTGAATAGCTGTGTGTACTGGTAATATTTTAAGGTGCTAACCTTCATTGTTTTCTTCCTCCTGCAGGTCTGTGTGTTATGATTGCAGCTTCCATTTACACAGACAGGCATGAAGAACTGCACCAGAGCCGTGGATATAGAATGGAAGTTTCCAAAGGCCAATATGGCTATTCCTTTGTCTTAGCCTGGATTGCGTTTGCCTTCACCCTGATCAGTGGAGTGATGTACTTAGTATTAAGGAAGCGTAAATAAATGTCAGCACCTAGTTATTTCTGTCACTGCAGTACAAAACCAAATTCCAGTAACCATTTTGTATATAATCATTTACATGGTTTTGTAGTAAAGGTATTGTTTCTCTAAAAATGTACTGTGTTCTTGATATGAAACAGAATTTTAAAAAAAAAAAAGAAGGCAGGTGAAATGAAATGCCTGGCACCTCCAGGTCAGGGGTTGGAGCAAGATAGATCCAAGTTATTTCTTTTAAATATTTCATCATCATAAATGGTTTTCCTTTACTAGACATTAACAGTTTGTTCCTGGCCTCTAGTAGATTACAAATAAAGCCCATGCAAATTAAGTTGTAAGCAATATACTAACTATATTCCTGGACCAGATCTACCCCTTTGAAATATGTTCAATATAAGGGTATGTAAAAAAAATGAGGCCCAGATCACAGTGAAAAAACAAACGATTCTAAAGCCCAAAGCTGCACTCAGAGCGTCTGTCCTGGCGCAGGACCAGTGTTCTGCTCTTTATAATGTGCAGTAAATGTCATCACGTTTTTATTAAAACCACTCGCTTCTTATTGTCTTACAAGTCCTTTTGGAACTCCCAGCAAGTCCTCCCAGCAAATGTTTCTCTTGATTGTCGTTCACATTTAATTTAAGCATACAGAGCCTTTGGTGGGAGCACTTATCAGCCAATTCCCTGTTCAGCTTGGGCCCGGCACAGCTGGGGCAGTGAGGCACTCCCCACTCCAGTCCTGAATCCCTTCAGCTTAGCCTTGGGCAGCCTTTCTGGGAGGGAGAAAAGGGAAACAAAAAAGCATTCCTGTGCCTACATCTGCAGATTTCGAAGCAGACTAGTGATCAAGCAATGCCAAATGTAGGTTTTTGCAGCCAAACTCAACATGTTTATTACACTGGGCTTTTATCACGTAGTGATTTCATGGTTAATGTGTCCTGTACAAAAGCATTCCCTGAGTCTGTCCATTAGGAAATTGGCCTTTAAAAAATTCATTTTAAATTCCTTTGTGGACTTTACTGGAACTAAACGCTGCTACTAAACAAATCAGAATGTAATTACTGTGCTTATGAATTCCAGGATAGGTTTTCAGGATAAAGTGACTTGGTGGTTTTTATTTTTCAGTAGTTTTGTGAGCTAAATCTTTGCTGTAATACCAGGCTTAACTGCTCAGCAGTGTAATACTGGCTTTGCCTGATGGTTATTTTGGAGTTTGGAGATCAGTGTGGAGAACGAATGAAGTGGCCTGTTCTGGTTAGTCACAGCTTTGATGCTTAAGTACAGATTTGACCTTTGAAAAGCTCTAACCATTTATTTATTTATTTCAGTATATTCACTACAGCTGGCCCAATACACAGGCAGTAAAAAAGTAAATAGGCTTTAAATGAGGTATTACACTTAAAGTGGAACAAGTTCAGTATCATAAGTAGTGTAGCTCTACTGAAGCTAATACTACATCAATTGATGTCTAATGTAGTCAGATAATGAAATTTTATCTGATTTCTTCAGATTTATCCTTGATTTATTACAAAGTAGAAGTTCAGGTGCATAGTTTTGTAGGAACCGTCTCCAAACATGAGTTACAGCTCATATAGCTCCATCTTCATTCCTTCAACATCATGAAATGCTTTGGCATGTACTGCTGGTCTTTTGGGAGCAAAGAAAGCCCAGCAAGACTGTTAAAAAATTAGGATGAGCAAGCAGGACATCATAGTAAAAGTAATAATAGTAGTAAAAAACCCAAATCAGTTTGAAGAAAAGGCATTCTCCCCAGCCTAGTATGATGCTAGTCTTTTGTCAGGTTTTTTCCTCTTAGTGGGGGTGCTCTGAATTTCAAGAATTATTACCCTACTTTTTAAAAAAGTGTTTCTGTAGTTTGCTGAATACATTTCAGGTTCAAAACCTGAGTTTTTGCTAGCAAGCCGAATTTGTCTTAAACAGATGCAGTTTTAAGGACGAAAGTAGATAGACTGTTAGCTAGGCATTTTGCTACATTTGTTAAACCATGAAACAATAAGGGAAATTCTTAAGCAAATATGGATTAAAGCTTTAATATCTCAAGGACACTCCTGAAAAATTCTAAGTTAAGCTTTTATGCCACTAACTTGCAGAGATGCTTCAGTTTCTTGCCTTGATAATGCTCAGGTCATTTATAGAGCAAATACTTAAAATAAAGATGTAGATACACATGAACACATAGTTTAATTCCACAGTAAAAGCTCTGTCCCTTTATTAAAGTGAAAAGCACACACACAACAAACACTGATGCACAACACCTCCACTTGTGTACAAACACCAGCTCATGCATGATGCCACATAGAACAGATGGGAATGTTCTGCACAGCAAGTGAACAAATACCAAACCAGTCTGAACTAGAGTTTGAGCAGGACAAACATATTCTAGGTTTTTTTTTTCTACCTTATATGCCTTTAAAATATACCATTTTCTATGCTCTATATATTCTGAGAATGTACATGAAAATAAAGTTAAAACAAATTCTTGTACTGTAATAGCAAACTCAATACATTTAGCAATCTGACCTTGTCTTTAAGCTTGGGATATATTTACACAATGTTGGATGAGAAATAGTTGAGTATTTGTGTGAACAGGTAAAATTAAATTCTTCCTGCCTGTACTAGAACCACAAGCTGATTACTTTTGTCCTTTGTTGAAGATCTTTCAGGGTAACCAGAGAAAATATTAGTGTATTGAATTTTTAAATGTATGGTGTCAAAAGAAGGTCTTGAGTAATTCAAGATCAACTGATGCTCTGAGGAGTTATTACTTATAAGGGTTTTGTTATTTTCCATCATTTTTCAGGAACAGTCATGTATTTTAAGATGAGGTTGAGTACCTTGACCATATGAGCAAATAATGTGAGAAACAGGCGAGTGACTTCTGTATCTGCTCTTGTCCAAGCTTTGGATTTGCACTGAGGTGCTAACAGCACACATGGGTTTGTACAGATCCATTCAAAATACTCCCCCAACTCCACAGAAATAATTTCCTAAACCCCACAGAACTTCTCCATTCCAATCATAACAAATAAAAGGGGAAAGTCCCAACTACTAAAATATACACTAGCAGCTGTGGATCTACCTTTATGTTTTTCACCCAGCAAGTAAGCCTCTGCAGTACAGGAAACAGTCTTGGAAAAACAATCCATAATATTTATGTCAAGGTACTTAAAAAGTTTGTTTTTATGTATGTATTCTATTCAGGACAGGAATTGGGCATTACTTTGCTATGCTGTATCCTATAAAAAGCATTGCAGGTGATAGGATCTGTGCTGCTTAGACATTAACTTGTTTTTTACCTCACCTACATCAACAATTAATTTTATGTGGTTCTTAATGTGTTCAAAATAATGGAGGGACTGCTTGACCTGTTCTGTTCTTATCTTCAGCATCATGGAAGTTTGTGCCATTTAGCTAAACAGACCAAAGAAAAGAATTCTTCCTGTAATGTCTAAGGATAGGAATAAGATGAGCCACTACCTTTCCAAACACTAAAGACTAAGAATCCTAAAATCATTGAAATAAAATAATAAAGCTGAAAATTTTATTATATTTTTCATTTCTTTCATATGTGCAATAATCACCTCTGAAGTAATAAGATGAAAGAAAATGAAATGTGGAAGTAGTTTTAAAAAGAAGACTGCATTTCCAAGACTGTAGAATCAAGCTTACAGAATTAATGGAATAACATAACAGACTGCAACAAGTAAGAAACATGAAATTAATACTGTCTGCAGTACAAATAATGCTTTGACATGATACTCACTGCAAGTAACAGTCCAGTACTTACTAGCAGTAGCAGACCACTTGGTAAGGTACTCTTGAGTCTCCTGAAGAGTTTTTAAAGCAGTTATAGATGGTGTATCACCAAATGGTCTGTAACATCCAAATAGATCTTTTCATTGAATGACAAAGTAACTCTTTTTGGGATGATAACCTGTGATAAACAGCAAGGCACTGAAGTGGTAAAGCTCTTACTTGCCTATTTTCTTCCAGAGTGAAGCAGAATTACTGCTAAGGTTTTAATGGAACAGACACAGGTGTGGTAACTGCATAGGGAAGCACATTTGAGATCAGTTTCTGTATGGGTCCATGACAGTCCAATCCCCTCCAGATTTTGCTCATGCACCTCTTTTAGTTTCACAATTCTGAGGAGGCTCTTTGAATCCTTCAGGAAGCACTGGACAAAGAAGGATCCTTGGCAAGATGGGGATACCTGGAGGCAGACTGGCTATTGCTTGGAAGTCTTGGCACCGAGACAAAAACAGTTGTTAGTGCAACAACAAAAATAAGCCACTCAAGACTACTTTATATTCATACTAACTTAACTTCCTTTAAATCTATAAATTTTCATTTAAATCTATAAGCTGAATTGCTGCTGTCTGTACAGTTTCCAGACCGACCGCACTGGCCCAGACTACCTGACATTCATGGATTAATATTCAGCATGTTGCTGACCCTTGGTTTCTATCTGTCCAGTAGGGTTTTCCCAAGGTAGAAAACAATCCTGACACACTGGCAGTAACAACTTAGAATCACCTTGTGTTATCAGAAGGAGTGCTAAAGAGGTTCCCACTGCATTTAGAGGGTATTTGTTTACCTTGGATCATTACTGCACTAACTGAATTTCTAAAGGAAAGTGCGTGTGTGGTTCTTTTTAATCCTTTCAAAAAAATTTAGTCAAAATGCCACAAACCTGTGCATGCACTTAGTTACTTAGTTTTAAAACAGCTGTACATTGGACAGATGAGTAAAACTGCAGGTGCCTTAATGAAATTAAACTGCTGAAATAAATGTCAGCAAGTATGAAACAATGCCAGTGATACCCAAACTCAATCATATGGTGCAGGCTTTGGTCTGTTTTACTGCTGCTGCTTGAAGAAGAAAGCTTTTGTTCCATTTCTCTTCAAAAACCTGCAAAAGTGAAACTATTTCTAACAAAGCTGGTGTTACTGTCATAAAGGCTAAAGTTCAGAAAACTTTATTTAAACTAAGTAGGCACATATTGTTACAAAGGAAAGAGTAGGAATATAATGTATGCACTAATTCACTGACTCAATTTTCTTAGTATATTATTAGCAAGAAGTAAAAAATGTGCCATATTGAGAGGCTTTTAAATGTTACTTTAGACATTTTTATTTTCTTTTTAGTATAAAAATCTTATGTTTAAAGTATCACTGTTGAAGACTTAAATCTGCTTTGGAAGTTAAAAGCCTAAAAGCTCTTAGGGTAAAAGTTTAAATCCTTTTGTCAAATAATGTTTTTATGCATTTTTAGCCCTGACAGATTTGGAGGGTGAGGGAGGCAAAGGAAGGGAGAGGACAAAGTAGAGGAAAAAGATAAAAGGGCAAGGACGGCTGGAACAGGTTTTGGGGTTAGGGGTTTCTGTGTGTTTATTTCTGATGGTGGTGTCTCCTGGCGTTCCTTACTTGCTTCTATAGAAAAATGTTTTACTGTCCCAATCCCGTTACAATGGAGCCTCCTGGTGGCGAAACAGAAGCCTTCTTCAAAGCCCAACTTGTCACCGTTCTTTCCCTTGGAAAGGTCTTTAAAAAGATTAACTTTCCATCAAGTCCTGAACATCCTGCAGTATCCACAATTTAAAAAGCGGTTCAGCTCTGAGCAGTGGAAGGTCCCTTCTGGAGTGGGCTTGAAATGGCTCCGTCCAACACGATGCAACTGATCCAAGCCCTGCTCTTTTCTCCCAGAAGCTGCCCCTGCAGCCCCCTGCTACCAAAACCTTGCCAGGCAAACCCAGTACAGCAATGGACATGGTGTTGTGATTCCACAGAATTGTCTTCTCCTTAAGGGAACCTAAATGATTACATAATTATACCTCAGGCATTAAACTTAGGGAGTTGCTGGAAAATAACTGTTTAAATTTTTTTTTTACATTCACTAGAATTGCAGTTTTCTTCCGTTGTATCGATCACTTCAAGTTTTGTTTCTTTCATTTCACTCTGATAATACAGAATTTCAGTGGAAGGCTTCTCTTTACTCAAGTACATCCAAGACTATGTACCAATTGGCAGAGTGGAACACTATCTGTTTGCTAAGATTTCTTACAACAACCAAATATTATTGTAAAAATGCAAAATTGTGTATCGAAAAGTTCAAGCAAGTGAAAGCAATACTTGATGATTCACAGCAAACTATTTAGAACATAATCTAATTCCTTGAGGACATATCACATATCTTAAAACCTTTCACACTTACAGATTAACTTGCTTTAAAACCCCCAAATTAAAATTTAAAACTTGAGGCATGCAAGTGTCTTACGGAACCTTATCTTGTTTTATATTACAGTTTTTGGGAAAAGGCCAAGAACATATGTAACTGCTTTTGTACAACATGTGAAAGCCTTAACAAAAGGACAAGACTGCATGTTTGTCACATGCAATTATTTTATATTTTAGATGTGAAAGAACAAAAAGTCTTAGACTCCAAAGACTTCTTTTCAACACCCACATTTCTCTAAGATTTTTTTACATTAAATATATGGTCAGCATGAAATAGGAGGTTGACAATTCACAGAACTACACCTCCTGTAAGATTAGCTAAAAGAATTTCAGCACAACAAAATACAGTCAGTCTAAGGACATGAGAGATTCCTGTTCTTCGTAACAACCAAATGTCTCCACAAAAAAAAGATGTTTTGCAGTCTTACCATTTTAGTACTAATGCATCAATACCTCCCAGGAGAAACGCTCTTGTATTAGTAGCTATGTTACTGACATTTTTATTTATTGTTTGAGATTTTCAATTTCACTGCCTAAGAAATTAGTCTTCAACATGCAGTTAATGGCTCCTATGCCATGGCCTGGGAATAGCTAAATGGATGATGCAAAGTAACTCAAAGAGGCAAGTATGCTGTCAGGAACTTTAACTTTGTAATAAAGAGGTCTGGCCCTTCAGCAGAAAAACTCCAGTGTGTCTACAACAGGACAGCATCAAAGCAGGAGTCACCAAAATGCCCTCCTTCGAATTTGTTTAATCAGACTGAAAAGAACTATGTTGTAGTCTTGAAGAAAATCAACCAGTGTGAGCTCTACATAGATTTTTTCTTAATGCAACAGCAAGGGAGCTGTGACAGCCACGAGGTTTCAGTGTAACCATGCAGTCACCCATTAGTTTCCAAGCAGGCATTAATGCCCATTTGGGTGTCTGCACCTGCATCCCACCTGAGGAACAGCTACTGTTGGGGTGGCTTCCTCCCAGAGCGCCAGGAGAGCGTTCATGTCCTTCTCCAGTTCGGATACCTTCTTCTGCAACAGAGAACAAACACAGCAGGGCTTAACACAGCTCACCTGCAATAAGGAAGTTATGTATTACTGTTGTATGAAGAGCAGACAGTGAAAGAATTGCAATAGAAAACAGAACTATTATTAACTTATCCTTCTTACACAAAATTAAAAATTTGCCTACTTTTGGGGTCTTTCTTTAAGGTACCGTAATAGTCATATGTGATTCACACACAAAAAATACACACAGTTATGCAAAGAAACTTACTAGTGATGTTTTAACTATGTCTTCATGGGTTCTGGTGCATTCTACTTGTTCAACTCTTCCCTTTAAGCGTTCTACTTCTTGATTAAAGTCATTACTTAAAACATTCCTCTGCTCACCAGTCATAAGTTTAATCTAGAATGAAGAAAAGCTTTGTTACAAATCTAAAAATCTAAACTCACTGAAATGCCTACATGAAACAAGGGCTAAATTTTAAATTTTCCGAAGTTTCAGGAAGAGTAGTACTTTTCTTTCTATTGTTTATATGGCATTTCTGGCAGGTACAAACCACAGAATTTTATACCTTGGCACTCTCCATTGGACTTAAGTCACTTTACATAAAGGAGGTGCCACAATATGCCTACCTTCTAAATTTTAAAGGGGTAAAATCAGTATGTTTGTATTACCACTAGCAGTGCAAAATATAGCTTTGAACATTTTTAAAATGTTTATGATTTCTCTACATACAAAATGAAGAGTTTTACTTTCTATAGGACTGATGATCAAAAATTGCTGAGAGGCAACTTTCAAGCAGAGTACTCATGAGCAAGTGAAGCTTGTCAACCTGAGAAATAAAAAAATTCTAATGGTTATATTAAGATGAATAATAGCATTTTAAATATCTTAAAAATATTTTTAATTATTCTTATTAAAATTATTTGTTGATTTTACAAATCAGACATATATTCTTGATACCAGCTACAAGGAAAAAAATGTCTGTGTAAGCAGGACTAGAGTGCCTCCTAATGTCAGGAAAAAATATTTTATGACAGGTAATGTATTTCCTAGGGAAAAAGGTTTCCATTAAAAAACATAAAAATTCCTGGTCATTATTTCCTGCATGAAGTATTTGCTTTCTGCCTCTGTGCTAAAACAGAAATTTCCCTTCACCTAAAGACTTCTGGCATCTAATCAATGAATTCAGTAGCACCTGCACTCTCGTGTGTGTGCACGAGAGCACAAATATTTCTCCCCAGTCCTGCTGATTGCCTGCTGATTTTTCCCCCAAGTCTGGCTCCTCCACCTTCCCACTACCACCAAACACTACCTAAGCTCTGTGTCCACATCTCCTCGGTACCTTCCTCCCACCTTTCTATGCAGAAGTCCCTCTGCATCATCAGGGACTGACCACTGGAGTCACAGGGGTAACATACATTGTGAAGCACCAGGCTGGAAGTTTCATGGAAGGAAGTGCTGGAATTAAGATGTCTCAGTGACATACAGCAGTCATAAAAACACTCTAAGCACTACAGCATGGCTGAACTATTGGAGTGCAAGTCACATCCCCAGAAAATAATACAATCAAGCTTTCTACTGAACACAAAACAATTCAAACATTCCAATCACTGCACGTTACCTTTGCCAGAAGACTTCCTGTATTTTTTGCCATTGTACAAATACTCTTTTTCTTGCTTGCATCTGTAACGTTAATACATTTACACTGGGTATTTCCTCTGCTTACTGGGATTACCTGCTTCCTTTCAGTGTCCTCTGAGGGAAAAAATAAAGAAAAAGCCACCATCAACCTTTCAAATTTCTTTTAATAAATAATTACAATGGAGGGCAGTGGAGGGAGGAGTCCGATCACTTAAATTACTGATGTTCCACCTTAAATTGCTGCACCAGTTTGATTTTGAAATAGAGGACATAGTATTTTGTGCTAAGAGGAACAAACCCCAAAACCTCAGACAAAAGCCTGCAGAGGGAAGAGGAAGACAGAAACAAGATTATTTATTAATTAATTGCTGCAATTAATCTTCTCACTTCTAAACTGCATTAGATACTTACTAAGAGCTATTTTACCCCCTTTCCTTTTCTCTTTTTTGCCTTTTCCAGTGACAGAAACATGCTCTCTACCTTGAAACAAACAAGTAAAAGAAGCCAATGGGTTTTTTTCTGCAGAAATAACACTGAGATACGCCTGAGGGTTTTTCCTACTCTATTCTGGGCCGATGCCTCTCATCTCTGTTTTACTTAAGAGCTTTTTGACATATCATAGAAAACCCTTCCCAGAAACAGGGACTCTTTAAGCCTTATCAGCTGAGAAGTTGTCCTCAGAGGCATGTCAAAACCATCTTCAATTGAGACACACTCTTTCTTACTACCATCAAATGACATGTCTCTCCTCCTACATTTACAAAAGAAACATTTCACAGGGGAAATTATTCTCTAGTGTTTACAGCGAGGTAATACCTTACAGTCACTACCAACTTTGTGTTGATACTGGAGCAACAATTCCCCTATTAAGCTACTTGGTACAGAGCTAAGCACATTACTTTTTAAACGTTTACCCTAATTAGGAAATTGAGATTTGTGTAAGCCAGAACATCTGCAGAAATCAGTTTTATAAAAACCTCTTTTTTTCCTTTTTCACAGGGGAAAAAATATATGGTGGAATGTTTAGGCATTTTGGTCTTCATCATCTACCTTCCCCCCACCTTGCCCCCCAGCATTTAAATGTTGGTTTGCATCTGAATTTTTGTTGCAAATCATCTCAAGCACACGATTTTGACACTGTAAGTAATAGTTTGAGCAACATTTGCACCAGAAGAACATTCTTGTCAGCCACCGACTGTTGTTCAGAACACTGGTTATGTTTTTCACTTAGCACCGAAGGCACATTTGATTTGGAAAACACCTTTCTTTTGACACAATCCTTACTTTTGCAAATTTTACCTAAGATATTTGGCCGAAAAAATATCTCTAGTTTGTGAGCCATATAAAAACTCATTCTCTGTTGAAGTATTCCTTATTTTACTAATTTCTTTTGCTTCCTTTAGATTCCTTAGACCCATGGATTTTTTTTTCTCTCAAATGTTTGTGCAAATATTCTTCTGTGTGCTGTAAGAAAGAACTGGATTTTAAAACCAAATGCATGAAGTAACTCATATCGAAAGTCTTTATTTTTTATGGTTTTGAAATAAATCCTATTTTAAATAATTTTAGAGCAGGAAAACATCAAGTTGTCAAAAATGGGTCAAAAGTGTGAGTCTCATTCAAAGTGAGAATGTCCCCCCATTAGTTTTAGAAATTTTTAGACAATGGATAGAACACTAGACAAAATGCAGAGAGCTGCACTAACAGTGCCCAGTGCTGTTTGTTCAGACTTCTCAGTTGTACTCAGGTCAGCACAGAACACACACAAGCTGTGCCAGAAGGCCTTTGTTCATAGGAAACATAAATATGTGACTGATGGAAATTACAGCCGTGTTGGTTCTATTGCTTCTACTTAACTTCAGCAAGTTAAAACTACTCTTAATGTTGTTTACCTGTCATCTGATTTTCAAAGGTAAAGGCACCTGTTTCTCATCTGAAGTGTCTGTCTCTGCTGTCCACCTAGATTCAATTCTATTTTCCACATGATTCAACACCAAATGACTGAGAAGTTAGGACAACGAAGTTAAGCACTCAGAGCTGCTTGGTGCCCACTATAGGTCACTGGCTCATTCCCCTGGCGGTGCAATGATAAATGATACCTGTATTATCCCTAGCAAGCATTTGTCAAAAGTCTCAACACCATCTGAAACTCCACAGCCACTCCAAGACATGTTGCAGTCTTCACAAATTCACACTTCACAAGTGACTGGCATTTTAAGCCCGTTACTACTCATCCAATCCTCCAGGACCATAAAGTTATTCCCCGCATCTGCACAGAAGCTCTTTCATCTAATAGAAGATTAGATTTCATTCAGTCTTTCATTTTCCAATGTATTCAGTATTTTCTTGCAGATCACATTTCCCAAACACTTCTTAATACACTAATTTTTCTCTTCTGGATGTGTGCCACTTGCAGCCCCATCCTTGTAAGATGCAATGAACACACTGTGTCAGGAAACAGCAATACTGAAAAAAATGAGTAATTTCTTCTATAGTTTTCAGATTTTCCATCACATGCTGTACCCACGCTGTTTTTGTAAATTGCACAGAAGGTCCCAGTCTCCTCAGACAAATAAAATGGACTGGCTTTTGGCCTCAGAGCAAGGAGATACTGAGCCAACTCCCTACCCTTGTTCTCACTGCACTCCTTCATTTGTTGCCTTTCTGCTATGTAGCCAGGAAGATTTTACTAAAATGATCCAGCCAGTGCTTGTTCATTCTCCGCTGCAAATACCACTGCTTCTGACAAAGAAAAGCGCATTAAGTGGATTGTATGCTTTTTCCCTTTGACAGCTTTTCCACCATCTTGTTGTCATCCTTTCACCAATTTGCCAGTGATCAGAGACTCGTCATTTCAACTTCGCTCTGAAATGTAGTTTAAAGATACCTGTTCCAGTCACGCGTGTTTAATTTTCTAGTGAAAATCTCACATAACCCCTACAAACTTCTATTCACCTTCCATACAGAAATGTGTCCTCATGTCAATGCGATCACATCCACCTTGTGAGTTTTTCACAAGTTTGTTACAGCAAAACTTCTGGGTATTCACAACAGCTTCCTGGTGTAATTTCACCACGTTTTTTGATGGTACAGCTCACCATAAGGCAGCAAACCCTGCTGCTGCTCCTGCCCGTGCTCCCACCTCACTGCCCTCAGAGCCCCCTGCCCCAGCGCGACCCACTGAGACCAAACCCCTCCTTGGCCCTGGCAAAGCCAAGGAGTTTGGAGAGGCTCCAAGGTTTTGGAGTTACCCTCCCTGCAGGTGTTTAAGAGACGTCTGAATGTGGTGCTGGGTGATACAGTTTACTGGTTTAGGGGGTGATTACGGTGCTCCTGGGTTGACGGCTGGACTGGATGATCTTAAAGGTCTCTTTCACCCCGGATGATTCCGTGACACTGCAGAATGAGGCGGCCAGCCCTGGCGATGATCCTCTGCGTCCCCTCTGCCCGGGGGGCCCACAGGGGGTAACCTGAGGAGCGGACGGGGAGGACGGGACGAGCCCGGAGCCGGCTGCCAGCGCCGTCCCAGGGCTCGCCCGCAGCCGCCCGAGGAAGCCCGCAGGGCCGGGCCGGGCCGGGCCGGGCCGCTCTGTCGCGGCAGATGCCGAGCTGCCCTGAGCCGCTCCCTCAGCTCGCATCGTCGCCCTCTCGGGCACCTTGCGCGCTGCAGGAGGACGGGAACAGCCGCCTTCCCCTTGGCCGGCTCGCACCAGGAGCGATGAGGGGCAGCACCGGGCGGGCACCCACGCGAGCCCCCCGAGGGGCCGGCCGGCCTCGCGGCCCGGGCGGGTCGGTCCCCTCAGCGCTCCTGGTGCGAGCCGGCCAAGGTGCGAGCCGCCGCCGCAACATGTCGCGACTCCCCCGATTACCCCAGAAAGTCGCACGAGCGGCTGGTTACCAATTCGACCTCTACCTTAGCCATAGTCATCAGTTCTTACCTGTAAGANCCAAACCCCTCCTTGGCCCTGGCAAAGCCAAGGAGTTTGGAGAGGCTCCAAGGTTTTGGAGTTACCCTCCCTGCAGGTGTTTAAGAGACGTCTGAATGTGGTGCTGGGTGATACAGTTTACTGGTTTAGGGGGTGATTACGGTGCTCCTGGGTTGACGGCTGGACTGGATGATCTTAAAGGTCTCTTTCACCCCGGATGATTCCGTGACACTGCAGAATGAGGCGGCCAGCCCTGGCGATGATCCTCTGCGTCCCCTCTGCCCGGGGGGCCCACAGGGGGTAACCTGAGGAGCGGACGGGGAGGACGGGACGAGCCCGGAGCCGGCTGCCAGCGCCGTCCCAGGGCTCGCCCGCAGCCGCCCGAGGAAGCCCGCAGGGCCGGGCCGGGCCGGGCCGGGCCGCTCTGTCGCGGCAGATGCCGAGCTGCCCTGAGCCGCTCCCTCAGCTCGCATCGTCGCCCTCTCGGGCACCTTGCGCGCTGCAGGAGGACGGGAACAGCCGCCTTCCCCTTGGCCGGCTCGCACCAGGAGCGATGAGGGGCAGCACCGGGCGGGCACCCACGCGAGCCCCCCGAGGGGCCGGCCGGCCTCGCGGCCCGGGCGGGTCGGTCCCCTCAGCGCTCCTGGTGCGAGCCGGCCAAGGTGCGAGCCGCCGCCGCAACATGTCGCGACTCCCCCGATTACCCCAGAAAGTCGCACGAGC
Source organism: Ifrita kowaldi (assembly GCA_013398055.1). Taxonomy (NCBI): domain Eukaryota; kingdom Metazoa; phylum Chordata; class Aves; order Passeriformes; family Cinclosomatidae; genus Ifrita; species Ifrita kowaldi. Next base: position 936,703 of record VZRS01003312.1, on the reverse strand, counting down.
GGCTGGTTACCAATTCGACCTCTACCTTAGCCATAGTCATCAGTTCTTACCTGTAAGAACTCTTCAGTGGTGCCCAGCGACAGTGGCCGTAAACTAAAAGACAAATCAACACGAGGAAGAGCTTTCCCTTGAGGCTGGCCGGGCTGTGGACCAGCTGCCCAGGCAGGGGCGAAGCGCTCGGGCAGCAGCTACCGGCACTTTGTGCACCGGCCGGGGAACGTCCCCAGGTCAGTGACGAGCCCAGGCGGCCCAATGCCCTTCGTTCAGAAGCACGTACAGCTCTCGGAACCGGGGCGGAAAATCAGGGCCACGTGGAAGATCGTGGAAGGTTCTGTGAGCACGTGTGTAAGCACACAGCAAGTGTACTTCTGGCTAATAAATGCGTGTACCTTCTTGCGCCCTGCACCCACATTAGGCGGAGTTATCCCCCGTGCATCCGGCGCTGTAAGAAAGTCATGCCCTGCTTCTTAGGCCTGCTTTGTTGTTAAGGAGTTTTATTCCCGGTTTTTGGTGACACTCTGGAGGCTCGCCCCGTGCCAGGGCAGCTCTCACGCTGCTTTGTGAGGGTGTGGGGGCCATGGACTGGAACTGGGGCCAAGCTGAGCTCAATTCCATGGCTTTTGCCCCAGCTGGGTGATCTGGGAGAAAGGACACGGAATTTGGAAGGAAGTTTTCTGAGATACTTACACACTTGAGATGAAATTAGAGAAATACAGCTTCCTTCTGACAAATCCCGGTGACAGGAATTGTCCTGCTAGAAATGAGTGTTAACTAAAAGGCTGAGGGGGATATGAACGGTAGTGTTTGTCTTGTTGTGTATGACAAGTCAGAATACGTTTTTTTGCATGCTGTTTCCTTTCTAAAATAATGTGTTGCTCCTTGGAAATAAACACATGCAATTGTTATATGTTGATTTATAGTTCAAGCTGGGCATTTCTTTATTCCAGCAGAGCATATTGGCAAATCCTATTCCATGCATGAACTCCTGTAACAAGTACAGGTCTAGTGTTTGTCCTGTGCAGTTCACTAGAGCTGGCTTTGGGGAAGAGAAAGTCCTGGAAGTTTTCACAGGCTGTAGCTCCTTGCTGTCTGCTCAAGAGAGCACAAACTTTGGGATCTCAGACCCAGAGAGACTCTCTCAGGAACAGCTGAATAGCAGCTGTCCTAAGCTGGTTCTAGGCATGGAAAATTCCTCTGTGTGAAATTCCCGGGTAAGATAGCCCATCTCTGTAATGTCCTGCTACTTTCCTGACGTGAAGATGTATTCACCCAGCAGAAAATACTGTGAAATATACTTAAAAATTTGAAAAGAGCAACATTATGTTTCTCACAAAACCTGAATCGTAAAATCTGAATGTTGCTTTGTCAGTGTTTACAAATATAAAGCCATTTGTTTCCTCCATGTTGATTTGTTTATTTCCATGGATGACAGGACACACAGAACTATTTCCTTCATCAGCAGTGCCAGGGTGTGCTGGTTAGGTGTTCCTCACAGCATAGCCTCAAGCTTTTCCATTTTGCTATATAGTAGGTATTCAATGAACTAAATTAGGGTATAATGGCTACTAACAGCTGAAAGGTATCTAGGACATACATAAAAAATTTTGTTGCTCTGTTAAACCCAGTGAACGTTTTATGATTTATTGGTTATATTGAAACATTTGATATTGCAGTAAGAAAAAGAGGCTTCCAAGATGCTTCATTTTAGTAGATTTGTTATTTGCATGTCAGAGTAGTCTACAACTGTGAACACTGACATATTGTATTAATGGTGTCGTAGTGCATTAATGCTTGTGGGGCACTAATGATTAATCCAATGATTGATTTGGAAACTATATTTTGAGTGCATTTGTTACTGTGACAATTTTTCAGATGGTCCTCTCTGTGCAGTCTAAATCTTCAGAATAAGTGAGGATGTTTCAGATGTGCATTCATAAAGGGGACTATTGTTTATATCTATGTACTAGAAAAGATTTTGCCCTGGTTTTGTTTGGTCTTCGGAAGCTGTTGCTTTGCATAACTGTGTGAGGAGCTGAGAGTAAGAGCACTAGCACTAACCTCTGTAAAATACTGGCGTTTTTATAAAATGATACCATTCACTTTCAATAGTAACATTAATTTAATACGTCTTTACATATATACTCAAAGCTATTAATGAAAATTAGAGTGGTAGTTTAGAGGCTGTGTAAGTCTAAGGACATAATTATCTTCTGTTCATGACTATGCATAGTGTTTTATTAGCTCAAAAGGAGCTTGTGAAGCTTTTTTGGAAGGAAAATTATTTGAAATTCTCAAATGCAGTCTGCTGTGAGTAGCATTGGTAAATAAAGCTGGGATTAAAGGCTGTTTGAACACTTAAAAATGTAATCATTTGCATTCAGATTTTTTTGTTGTTTTATCCTTAGGTGAAAAGTAGCGGCACAGAGGAATGATGGATGATTTTTTTTAAAATCATAATTTTTTGTCTTGCTGGGTTTAGTCAAAAACTCACAGAAATACAGTGGGGCTTGGGGCTTATTTTTATTTTTCTCTGGAGGTCTATGACATGAATGATTTCCATTAATCAGAATGATTTATTATGTTTCCAGTTTTTTTAGTTGCTCCATCATTGCTCTGACTACAATCTTACATGGCAATTCTTATTTCCTAGGTAAGTGTATTTAGAGTGTAAAATCTCATGTATTTTTCCTCAGTGGCCATTAAACAAACACCCAACATACAGAGAGACTCGTGTGACTTCATCTTGGCTGTTCCTCTGTAAAAAATAACTACAAAATAAAAATAATGTTTGTGCTCTATTGGGTATAGTTGAGGTCTAGAAATTCCTTAGACAAATAGGTTATTGGAAGGCTGGATGAGAAAACAGTTAATGAACTGGGGTGGTCAGATCTATCCCGATAATAAAAGAAATTATTTTCAGGCTATCTGGATTTTAGTTTAAAATATATTTAGTACCCATCCCACAGTTACTTTATTTTCCTGTAATCCCTTCTTTCATCAAGTTGTTTGAATTTAGACTCTAGTTTTTACTTTCAAGCTAAATGTGAAATAAATAAAATCCTTAAATAGTTTTGTTCTTGAACTTCATCAGACTTGTATCCCAAAGTGTGGTTCTGTGGACCAAGGCCATGTAGATCTACTGGAATTTTTTTCAGCATATAACTTTTCTTTGCAGCAAGTCTGTTTATAGAAAAGTTCCTCAGAAGCTCTGTTGCTTTGTGATTGTTATAGCCCGGCTCGCTCAGCAAGTTTAAGGGGAAGGGAATTTCATTCATTCATTCATTTCATTCATTTCATTCATTTTGGGAGCAACAGCAACATTCTCAGGAGGTTCAATAACAAGCTTTTATTTGCAAACTTTAGACCATTAAGGTAGAATAAGGTACTTGGCAAATTTTAAAACAGCACCCAGACAAGTAAGGCACTTCACAAACCTCAACTTAGCAAACTTTAATTTAGCAAGACACAGCAAGGCGCCTTGCAAAGGCATTGACCAGAATTTTTTAATCTGGCTTACAATAGATTTTAAGAAGTTGGGAGAAAAAAGAGAGAGCGGGAAGGAAAAAGAAGAGAAAAAATTATATAGTCACCACCCTAGGATCAATATAGAGGTGTTTTATTTCTACTTAAGAAGAAAGTGTTGTACAGAGTATTTGTAAGCAGCAGAAGGGTAACTCTGCTTTCTAAGTTAAAGAGCCAGTATTTGGACTTGTTCAGTTTAGGTGTACAGTAGATTGAGTAGGGAATAAAAGTCTCTAAGAAGCAGGCTAGGCTTTGAACACTTGCTAGTTTTCGGTATTACTACTAGCCTTGCAAAAACCCCTTTGTTTTACTAAAATTTGTTTTGCTCGATGCTGTTTTTTCTTTCCTTCCAAATTGAACTATAATAAATACCCTTTTGCTTGCTACTTTGGTTTACAAATTGAAAGATAACAGGGTAGAATATCAAGTTGCTGCTTTCAGGACTTGTTTCTTTTTAAGCTTCTAAGCTTATTCACTAGCAAACTCATGCACTATATGACATTTGTATTGTGCCCAATGCATGATAAACTTGTGTAATTCAACATACTACATCAAATACATTATTTAAATGGGTGTTTTAAAGATTTTTTAAAAATCGAACAGAAATTTTATAAGCATGTATTAATAGAAGTTGGGTTGACTTTTCATCTTTATGCAGCCATTTCCTCTTCTGTGTCCTCTGGGGGGAGGTAAAAGCACTTGTGACTCCTCGGTGTCCTGACTGGAGGTCAGACTTTGACTTCTGTTTCCATTAGCAGTTAAGTTCAGAGCAGTAGTGCAGTTTTGAAGGGAATGCCCTGATTATTTCAATTTTGTTCATGTAAGGTCATTTCTTAAAGCATTGATTGCATGTGTGTATATATATTAGATGCCTTTCAAGGGAAAGACAACCAGAAGCTCTGCTCCAAATGAATTTTGATGCCTGGTGGGACTATTGCGTTCTGAATTTGCCCACAGAAGCTCAGGAGAGGTGCCAGGAATACTTTGAGTTCTCACTGGAGATGCTTCATTACCTTCTAGAGTGATCATATCCCTGTAACTGGGCAGCGTTTGCTGGGGCAGCTGTAGGAAGAATCAGAAAGGAAGGAAGGAGGTTTGGCCCAGCACTCTGCCTGCTCCACTGTGGCAGAAGTTGGCTGGAAGGACGAGGTGTGACAGAGGACTCGGAGCAGGCTGAGCACTTCCAGGCCCTCTTCTCTTCTCCCAGAGCACTGAGGTGTTGCTTGCCCCATGGGCTGTATTCACTTCAGCAGAAGTGAAGCTGCCAAAGGTCTGTTGGGATAATGTTATACTTTGGGAAGTTCACTTAAGCTTTTTGGTTTGTAATATTTTGGCATAATGCTCCATCTTCTGGGCAAGAGGTGACATTTAACAGGCTTAAAATGTCTCATTAAATTATGAGTCCTATTAAACATTTTATTAGAGAAGTTTGTTTGTCACTCATCCACTTTGTCTTGCCTCCTACTATAGATTGACTTTTGATTCGCATTAGCCAAACACATTTTTTGTTTGCTCTTTTTTTTAGAGAGGTCTTTAAAAATACAGTTTATTAAAAAAATTTCCTTTTTTTTAATATGACCTATTTAGCCAAGAGTTTTAATGATTGCAGTTTTAAAAAGTGCTGGAGAGTTTTGAATTTCCATTAGTCAGGAAGCAGATGATTGTCAGTTTCCAATCAGTTCAAAAAGTCACACAATGTGTAAGAGGAAGCAAAACTAAGCATAGCTAAAAATGTAGATGTAGGCTATCAATTAATGAATGAGTCAGTGCTACCCTTCTTAAAGGACCAAATCTCAAAGTTTTCACCACTTTTGCAGTGAAAATTTCAGCTCTGACCACATTTTAAGCCAAGGTCCTGAAGTTAGGGTTTAAAGTAATTTTTATGAAGTTAGGGTGATCCTCAGGGGCCCCAACACCCCCAGTTCAGTCCAGAATTCTGACATATTTATAATGGCCTGCCCTGCTCTATAGGGAAAAATAGAAACAATAACAAGGTCATATCTTAGTACATGAATTTGATGGAAAGAACATTTTAAATAAAATTTAATGCAGTTCCTGAATGTTACTGTAGTTCACCTACGCTGGAAAAAAAATCGCAAAACAAAGAAAATTCATTTTCCAACAGTAGTCACAGACAGTTCTAAACATTTTCCAAATCAGTATTAAAAATATGTGGCAGATTGCATGTGCTGTGCTTCACCTTAGTGTCAATCAATTACCAGCTGTAATGACAAGCAGGTCATCAAGAATATCAGCAGTATCTACTCCATGCTGTTCCGTACATACACTTCTGTTCTTGAATTTAACTCAAAAATTTGCTGAAGCCATGGTTCATCAGGCTGATAATTGGAGCTAAGTTCTGGCCTGCTGTTGTGAAAAATCTGCAGGATAATTGAGATTCCATTGATAGGTCCATCAGGTGGTGCAATTGCTGCATGGTCTGGGTACAAGATTTTTCTTCAAAGGCTGGAAGCAGGGTGTGAAAGGAGTCATCTCTTATTTTACTGAAAAACAGCTCAAAGGGAATTCAAATAAAATAAATGTATTCTTTCATTTAGGGAGCACTAGTTTTGAAACTAGTTACAACAAAAGATGATTCTTAACAGCCATGAATGAACTAGCAGGTACATTATTCTAAAGTTTGTAATTGTCCAAAAGATTTCAAAAACCCACAAAGCTATGTAAAATATTCCTAAGAACTAGAGAAAAACTTGTTTCTCTGAGCTAAAGGCAATAAACAACCAGGGGAAAATAAAAGCCTTTCATGCAGAAAATCTGAGAACCTTTCTTCCCCTCAACTCCACATCTCTGTGAGAAGGTATGATATGCTCCTCTGTTTTTAGCTGCCATGCTTAAATATGACTAATAAATTTTGAATCCACCCAAAATGTAAAAATATACTTTCCACATAAAGAGCTGGCAGATATAAGATGATATATGAAGATTTATTTGACAATATAGTCTTGCTTTAAATCAGGAGACACTTGAAGTATTACTAAAAAGAAAATATGCAGCTGTTCTCCTTAACTGTGACAAATTGCACTGGCTGCAAAAGTCCTGTTCAGTGCAGTGTAAGTTTTTGATAAGAAAATGTATTTAATTTTTTTTTCTTACCTTTTGAAGCAAGGAAAGTAGAGAAAGGAAATAGATTTTAAACATGAAGTAGAAGAGTAGAACTTGAATTGTACAGTAGCGCAGTCCAGATCTTCAGATGATGCTTTTGCCTGTCAAGCACCTCACTTGGAATTAGTTTTGTTGGTTTTTAACAGGCACTAAGTGTCCTAAAGTAAGCCAAGAGGGGAAATGAAATGGAAATAAGTGGAGAGGTGGTGGCAGAGGGCTGATAAATCATTTAGCTGTTACACCAACTCTTAACTTTTTTGTCTAAATTCTTATTATGGGTCTGGAGTAGCACAAAGAGATCTAATGGAAAACTAATTTAAAATTACATTGATCAGCCAGATTAGGAGTGAAAATAACTATTTTTAATAATCAATAATTGAATGGCCTACATAAATTTATCAGGTGTGGATATTTCTTTTAAGACTTTGGAAAGCATATATGATCAGAAAGTTAGTAGTCATGTTAAGTAACCTTCCTTGAAATGGTACTAAGTAGCATAATTCTGCTTAATTGTTTTATTTTTGTGTTCATTGATTACATTTTGTGATTTGCTTGCTTGAACAGCACTTCGAGGCCAAATGATTTCCTAGACAGTCCCATTTATTGCCTTTCATAAAGACACAACACTAAGCTTCCTTCTGCCTTCCTTCTGGAAATAATCCGGAGCTCCACCAGTTTTTTCAAGAATAATTTACAAATGAATGTAAATAGTTTGTGGAGCTCTCCAGCATACTCTTTAGGTTTTCTGTGGTGCATATTATCTGCTTGAGCACGTTAAAGTCCTTAATGACTTGATATTTGTTATCCTTTCTGTCTTGAATATTAGGTGTACCATTATCCTGCTAAAATATGAACTTCTTACATGAAATGTACTTCCAGAAGTATCGGTTCTCATCTACAAACTTGGATGTAGCTGGTAACTGCTGTATTATGTGCTTCTTTTTCTCCATGTTAGCTGCAGACAGCAGTCAGACCTAACTAAATAAACATCAGTAGTTATTCCACTACATTTAAACTGTAATCTTAAATGCAAAGTGACTTTTGGATCCCACTGCTGTTTAAAAAACCGCACCAAAAAACCCCCCAACCAAAACCAGACCAGTTCATTGAGTAAGCACAGTATTTGACAATTGCGTTTCTCTTCAGCAGGAAATAATCCAGACATTTCCTTCATACAGGGACTCCCAGATTTGAGAAAGTTACAGCTCAAGCCTATGGGCAAGGAAGGAAACAAGTTCAGCTAACATTTAATAAAATTGTAGCTATTCATTCTAGTTTACACTTGAATGCATATAGAGTAGCACATTGAAAATTGGTGTCATCCCTAAAGGACAGAATTTTCTTGTGACATCAGTAACATTGTGACGTGTGCAATCAGATTAATTGGCCACATTTTCCTGAACAAAAGGCATATTACTGGGTACCTGCATTACAGCACACTGGAGAAAAAGCATTCATTCTCTTGTACTTGTGAGAGATGAAAAAAAAAACCTTCTCTGACCTGTTGAAGTAAAAGTCTGTGTTTGGCTTTAATGCCAGGAGTCAAAATATTATGGGAGGTGGACTTAGGTAGTTGTGTAGCCAGAATTAACTATGCCTTAAAATCAGCACTGTCTGGATTACAGACTTGGGATCTCAGGATAAAAATCACTGAGAGTTCATTGTGCTGTTTTTGTTGACCTTCCCTGGACTGCAGTAATGAACTGCACTGTGCACTGCACGAGTACTGAGAATACCAATGAAAAATGGTACAAGTGCCTCACGATGCTACTATGTCACCTTAAAAAAATAAGTTCTATTCTCTCTGTATAATTCTTATACCTTTATTTACTTCTATTTGTGTGCTCATAGGCTGTAATATCAAGAGTTATTTTCTTCATCTTTGTCAGCACACTTAAATCACTTTTCATACATCTTCCCAAACGGAAGCCCTGAGAGCTGTTGTTGCACCAGTAGTGGATGCTGGCATGCTCCAAGGTAAACTTGTCTCCACAGATCTGTCATTTTTGTAGGGACCAGCTTCCAAGGTTTTCCATATGTTTTGTTCCTTTGTTTTGTCTTCCTTCAACATCTGTTAGTGTGGTGATAGAAGCAAATGAGAGTGTTTGCCTTTATTTTGCATGAACCAGTAAGCCGTGATAAAGACACGTTACTCATGTGCTTGTATTTCAAAATATCTATACCTTTTCCATCTACGTTAGAGTAGAATGAGTAAAAGTCTTCTAAATTATGAAGTTTGGGGTTTCTTTTGGCCATGTTCAATTGGAGGGTGAGTAGTCTGTGCAGTGGGGGTGACAAACAACCGCTGGGATATAGTGGCTTTATTAAGGACATGACACTGGCACAGATCTTGCTTAAACGTGTGGGTTCATGAGGATGCTGGCAGGCTGGGGACAAGGCAAGTCTTTGAGTCGTTTTTGCTTACATGAGCAATGCACATGAGAATTTGAGTCTCATGGCCTCTATCTTACGTTTTCATGGCTGCCTTCCTTGGGGAAGCCTAGCACTATCAGAAGTGCTTAAGGCTGAAGAACTTCTGACCCTCTCATCATTTTCTCATGTTTTCATATATTTGATTTATTGCTGTACCTGTTTCTTCTGGGTCATCTCATCTTTCAGTCATTAACTTGCTTCCTTTGGCAAAAATATCTGACAGCCATTTAAAACTTGGGGCTTCTGGCTAGGAAAACAGTAGCGAATGACACACTTTTATTTGAAATAAAGCCCTGAACTGAAAAGCTTGTGTCTCATCTAGAAAGCACACTGTGGCTTGTCCTTAATACAATAAGTTAGGTAACATTAAACATCAAGCCTGAGGGTAGCCTACCTTTGTATTGAGATTGTCTGTGCAATTTTTGTGTATGCATCCAGGCTGACAGAATCCGATTCATTCAAGTCTTTATTTTCTAATCACTTTAAGCTACTAAATAAGTAGTTTTACATGTTGTTACACAACAGCTTAAACCAACTCAAGTCAACACTGCCGTGGTTCCACCTTTTCCCTTCCCTCCATGTGATGCAGTCTCATGGTCTGTTTCCCGGGCACCCATGTAATCCTTGCACAGCTTGTTCAGGGAGCTGACTAACAGGATGTGCACTGTGCTTTTTGTTTTTTCCAAGTCAGCTTTCTTGGGTCAGTGTAGAGCCAGCACACATGTGATGGACAGGCTGATGATTTAGGCTGCGGTAATGCTGACATACATTATCATGGTCGTTTTGGGAATGCATGAATGGCTAAGCTGATCTAATAGCTTGCTGCTGCTGGGAGGAAGGAAGAAATGGTAATTCTTTTCCCCTGCCTCCCAACTAGATAAAAACTTGGCTATTTCCTGATTTCCTCATCCTGTTCCTTCCTGATTTCCTCATCAGTTCTGGAGTCAGTCTGATGGTGTGTTGTGTTGATGAATTTGCTAACAAGGCAGAAAAACCCATTAAGATGTTAAGTGTCTGGCTCTGTGTTAGCAGGGTTTACCGTATATTCAGACTGATTCCATGGGCAGTATAAAACCAGAGAAGAAAAGGTGTTGACAGGATTGTAGCTCAGAGTGGGAGTAAACTAGTTGGTAGAGTGCACTCAAAAATGTATCTGAGCTTGACTATGGCTTGACTATGGTCAGATCAGTGACATTTGGCATGCAAGTGAAAAGATCTTTTAAGAAAAGTTTGCAAAATCCATGAGTTACTGTGAAACCAAATCTCAAGGCAGTAGTGTCACACAGCATTATTAGATGGGACTGCTTTCTGCTCCAGAAAAGTCACTGTGGCCTTTGAAGGAGAAATGTGATTTAGGTACCTGCTTTTTCCTGTTTGACTTATTTACTTTGAAGTTGTGCAATTCGGTAGGTAATGAATTTCTGGCATCTCCAGGCTGAGCCTTGCATGATGGAGGAAAGGTAGCACATGATTCTAGAATGGGTAACTTGGCACTGCATCATGTATGTTGAAACAGGTTTAGCATTGTATCTGTTTGTTGTGTTCAAGGTGTCCTGTTGGTCATAGCTTAGATCCTGCATCGTTTCCTCTTTACTAGGCAATCATGCCAGAAGTTGCAGGATGTGGAGGTGCCAGTCCATCTTGCCTTGTGTAGGCTTTGGTAGCAAAGTGGAATCGCTCTGTGCGTGTATGACCTGCCTTCAGGTAAATTTTAATAAAGATACTGTTGTACTGTTGCAGGAGAGACATGATTATTGGCTCTGGGAAAGCAGGGAGGTTGTTATGAGCATGACCCCTAGGTCTTATGCTGATTTGCATTTTTTTTGTACAATGGAGCAATGATTTTAATTGTTTTTGGATTGCTTTTTGGTTTGTAGATATTTCCCACTCCCTTCTAATGACGATAAACAGTACAAGTATTTTAAATGCTCTTTAAAAAAATCCTTAGAAGTTGAGATGTATTGAAGTAAAAAGAAGTAGTATGGTTTTGTATAAATTGGTGATCAAAATGCTGATAGAAGGACTTACGCCTCTTTTTAAAGACTGAGAAAGTACCATGACTGTTTGATGAAATTTCTCATCTCCCACTAACACCTACATCAAAAAACTTTGATCTACTAGAAAAATACCAGGCAAGTTTCATAACAAAGATATCCTTGAATCAGATTTGCATGGTTGGCCTGTTCACACAGAGAGAACCCTGATACCAGAGCTGCTGGATTTTGAGAGACTATGTCCTGCTTTGGCTGCAGAAGTCAAAGGCTCTGTGCAAAGGCTCTGCAATCCTTCCTCTGGGGGGCTCAGTGTCTCCCGGCTATGTGGTCACCAAGGCAGACATTGCTGTTGTGGACAGGGGGCTAAATAAGGCAAGCACTCTACATGTGGTGTCTCATAAAAAGCTTTCTTGGGAAATACTGTGGAAGAATCCAGAAAATGGATATGTGGGTGGAATCATTGTTTTGAGTTGGGACCACTGCATGCTGTGGGTGTTATGTTGCGCTGTATGTTCTTTCACTTATATTGTCAAAATAAAGAGATGGAGGCACAATGGCTAATGGGCTGAGCACGGATCTGGAAATAGAGGTCTTGACTTCTAATCCCTGTTCTGTAGAACAGCTCAGGGAGAAAAGCCTTTTCACTTGCCTTAGATAAATTACCACTGCACATTACAATTTGTTTTAATGTGAATGCTGTCTGCATTTAGTGATTGAAATTTGATCACTCAGAAGAGATACAAAGGCTACTACGTGTGACTGTCCATATTTGTAAAGAAGATTCCCATTCTTAGAGAAACATTTGCTGTTCGTAGCAAAGCTCTGGAGTCTGCCTCAGGGTATCATTTTGGCCCATTCAAACCCATGCTATTATATGAGATAGTCACCAGTTATGTCTGTTGAGTGCTGAAATAGCATTGGGGCTTTCTGAACCACTTGAACAGTAAGTTTAAGAGAAGGTGAAATGTGAATTCACTCAGTTATTATTTAGTGACATCTTTAATTTCTTGAAATATACTATAATGTATCTCAGACTTGGAAGTGGGAGAAACTAACTTGTGTTAACAATTGGTTATTTTAAATAGTGGGGAAAAAATCCACCTACTGCATCATTTAGCATCTGAATTGGTATTCAGAAGTAAGAATCAGCAGGTTGCTCCTGGGGTATTATTAAAAGTGCCCCTGAAGAAGGCTATTTTTAAGAGGCAAACCCAAAGTATATTTCACCTGTGTATTAAGAAGTTCATATTCCTATTCAGCATACATAAGAGAGAATGGAGTAAGAAAAGAAAGATAGATCATGGCAGGAAATATTTAGGGCAGAAAGTCATCGAATGTAGCTGTAGGCAACAACAGCAATGGACAAAAATATGTGGAGGGGAAACTGGAAGACCATGAAAGGTTAACAGATTTTGATAGATGAAGAGAGAGTAAATTATAGGCAAATACAGTGCAAAGTGGAGCAAGCAAACAGTATCCAGGACAAACTTAAATGGAGATGAGTCAGAACAAGCTGACACACCAGAGTATGCTGCAATATCAAAGGCGAAATGAGATTCTTGTCTTTGCCTTATTTTAGAAGGCAGGCAGTCTTTAAAGAGAAGTAAGTAAATCAGAAAAGAGGAAAATGGAGGTTCTAGAATTGCTGCTTTGACTGTTGCTGTCAATGCTCTGAAGCCTTGATGGCCCTGAGCAGCTTCACCTGAGGCCTTGATCCACACCCACAGGCCCAGGCTCTATTAAACTCAGCCTTCAGCCCTTGTTCCCCTTGGGCTGGGGGGACAGCTTTGGCATGGCTGTGCCTGTGCCCTGCCTTGCTGTGGGTACTGCAGAGAGCACCCTGACCCTTGAGCTGATGTCCTGGTGTTGGCCTGATCCTCACGTGCAGAGGTTTGACCTTGGACCTGTGTTACCATCCTGGATTTGTCTGATGATCTGGGCTGTTGGCTGAGCCTGCTCTCTTGCTTGGGTGCTGCTTTTGGTTGGTAAGACCCCTGCCCTGTTGGCCATACTGGTGTGCAATTGCTCCCTGGCCTGTGGGGAGTGACCAGCCCTTACTGTGCCTTGACAGTTGCTTTGGTGACTGGAATATGATAGGTTCAGTGAAAATGACCAATTTCTCTTTTATTTATTCTTTTGAAGTATTAGGTTGGCAGAGGCAAATTACCTATTTCTAGAAGTGAACTGCTTTAATGGCTTTTTTCTTTCCAATAATTTCTTGCATAGTAAAATAAGAATGAAAATCATCTTAATACCTGTGATTTTCTCAAATACTGGGATTTGCTTAAAATAATCACCCTTTCTAGGTCTACAGTTGTGCTGAAATGAACAGTTTTTTAAGGACAATATGTATGACTTGCTGTCATATATATTGCTGTATGTTGCTGTAGTGGCTGGAGGAATCTAGTAGTAGATGTTTGGAAAGCAGGAAGCTGTAATGGTGCTGTTGGCCCTTGATCTCAGATCAGACTTTGCAAGTGCTGAACTTTATCACAGCTTACCTGATACCTAAATCTGTATTTTTAATATCCTTAGAAATTTCAGCTGAAACTGTGCAACAGAAATTATTAACTCTATAAGCATTAGTTACACTACTTTGGGATAACTTTGGATCTGATGTAATTAATTCAAGAGCAGTTATACAGAACTTTTCTTGCCAATGATTTGCTTCTCTATTCTATTCTTTTAGTAGTGTATGGCTTTTCAACAAGGAAGACTTTAGCCTTTGTAAATAATATTACCTTGCAAAATTTATTATATTCACATCCTGTTTATTTTGTTGGAAAAGCTAGCCGTGATACTGCATCCTGCTTTCTTCCCTGCATTTACACATTATCCACTTTCTAAGGGAAGTGTGCCTATGTGCTTTATCCTAAATGCTTAATAGAATATTTCTTCAGTTGATGAGGACATGTTCAGTGTCTTTCCTATTGCTTCTAATTACACAATGCAAAAAAAGTTTCCATTCTTCAGAACAGGTTTATCTGCTCCTCTGCTTCTGTCCAAATGATACATCAAACTGTCCTATTAACGACTCTGCATTAAGGTGAAGATAAATGCTAAGGCAATAGCAGAGACAGGCTTTTGCTGGGTGTGCAGGCTCTGCTTTGCAAAGCCCTTCATTTGAGAGAGTGAGACAGGGAATGGGATTGCAAATACAACAGCTAATACATGCTTTTAAGCATTTGGTTTATATGTAGGTATTGGCTAAATTTTACCACCTTCTGACATTGCAAGTACCACTACTTCAGGATTTCACTTGGAAATTTTGCTTTCTAGCTCATTAGCTGTGGTTTTTGGTAATGGTGGCTTTATCTGTAGTCTGACCTTGGCAGCTGATCCTGCCCAGCCTCTGTTTTCAGAGGTGCAGTGCATGCTTCAGTTATGTTATCAACACACTGCAGAGATGAGCAATTACTTAAATTTCTTGGCTTTAGCTATGTGCTTACTCATGAAACTAGATGCTTTACTCATCTCCTTGTGAGACATGGGAGGGTGGTTCGAGGAGTTAAATAGAACTTCAGATCTCTGTAGAGGATGTCAGAAATTTAACTGACATGATAAATGATTCAGTCTTGTGCTGGTTTGGTAGGCCTTTAAAAAACCAACCAAAAACCCAGAAGCCAGACTAATGTACCATATTTTGTTGCCTGCAGCCACTGCAGAATAAACAAACCCTAAAGAAGCTCCATGTGGAGTGAAGGATTGAAAATGTTGTCAAAACTGGGTCTCTTGGTCAATTGGAATGGAGACATAACCACACTGAGTACAATTACCATGTGTCTCCCCATGAGATGCATGATAGAAAAGACTAAGAACTAGGTCCCAATTTTACTGGAATGTCGTAACATTGATAATGTAACTTAGTGTTAGTTCATTACTTATCTGCTGGTAAATTAAAGCTGCTTCAGATGTGACTACAGGGGTGTAGTGACTTGCTAGTGAATAGTTGGCTGATTATAGCATCTCTAAAATACTTAAATTAACTTGTCCGTGAATTATTGAAAGTATTTGATAGCGAAACAGATACCTCAGTGGTATTTTCAGTGTTCTTTCCTTGCTTTGTTTAATCTTGTCATCATTTTACTGTGACTCCATAGAACAAGGGAAAATTGCAGTTCTGTCATTTTCTTGTAGACCTCAAAGGGTGAAGTATTCCGTTATTATAACAGCTCGATGTCCTTGGCAAATTTTTTTCACCCAAATTTTAGCAGCTATAGTTTTTGCCTATACTTTCCTGTGCTTATTAGTTCTTCAATCCTGTAGTGTTTATGCTAATGAAAGCCCTGGTCTGTGTATATTGTACTGTCCCATTGCCCATACTCCTTGCACATCTTAAAGTAACTTGACCTCTGGCAATAATTTTGAAGTTACTTTCATTGTGCAGTGTTATTTAATCTGAAGGGATGCTTAAGTAGCTGAGTAACTGGATAAACAGAGACTGAGCTGCTTGAACAAAACTTCCTTGCAGAGAAAATGGATGTGCCTGTAAAAACAGAAGCCCATTAGCTCTACTATTCTGCAAAAAAAAAAAAAATCCCCTAACCTGAATGCTATTTTGAATAATCAGGTAGTGTTTGTTACTGACATTTGACTGCTATGAAGTAAATATAAAATTGTTGCTTATCATGCTTGTATTTAATTTTTATACTTGATAGTATAAATGCTGATGTCCGCCCATACTCATGTATGCTAATCACTATTCTCTCTAAAACAGTAGGAAATCTTATGTAAAGACAGAACAATTTTGCCAGGTATTTCTGCGAAAGGCCCAGGTATTGTTTCAAGGACAGTGTTTCTAGTCAACTTCCACTTTTCAGAGATCAGCAAGTCACTGGTTTTCTGAAAACTTCTTGGCAGGATGAGAAAATCAAGAGATACTTAAGTGTATCTCCAGAATGGGTGCTTTATAGGCACATGACTAGGGTAGTAAATTAACTTCAGTTTATTAATAAGTGTCTTTACTGCACAGCTGCTACCAGATTTTCATTTAGAGATAAATGTTAAGTCAGTGTAATTTTGGTGCTAATAAGCAGTTTGTGTACTTTTTCTTGAGTAATAAAAATACAGCTCTTTATATGTGATTTTAACTACTTGTAGTTACCTCATTCATATGCAGAAAAACCTTGAAATTAAAACATTTATTGTCAGTGATGCAACTGCTTATGAAATGATCTCTTTTATTTGGCTTTTTAAGTAGAAATTTATGAGGAGGCTTTGAAATAGAAGCTGGCACTCAGGATTTCCCCTTTTGAAATCGTTCCTTCTGGTGCACTCTCCCTCTGGGTGCATGAATTGCTGCACTGCACCTTGTGCAGCTTGTGATCTGAAGAAACACTTCATATGCGAAGGCAAAGCCAGGAGTTTATTGTTAGTCTAATTAAAGCCTTGATAGTCTAAGCAAAGACTTATTATTAGCCTAGGAATAAGTATTTCAGCGAGAGTACTGTTGTAGAAAAGGTGTCAGTCATAATACAGTTAAACTTACTATTCCATGCACGTTTGTATCTACCCTTTTCCCCCCTGCTTTTATGTTGATCCATTTGCCACCCTTCTGTGTCCTAAGGTCAACAGCTGCAGCTTTCCTCAACAAGGCATGGGAGGGAAGTGGCAGCCTGGCAACATTTCACACCAAGGAAACGATACTGATGATGGTGGTTTTTTTCTTCTTGTAGAACCACCCCCTTGGGGCTGATCCTGTTTGAGTGCATGCTTACTCCTTAGTCTTTCTTCATGTATCTGGAATTCCACATTACAGCTGAATTTCCCAAAAGTAATAAATACTGCATACATATGTGTATTGGATGCTTATTCTTTGTTTTTTGTCATATCTGGTTTTACCCAGCTCTGAAACTTGCATGCATTTAAGGACCAGTAATCAACTATTCATGAGTTGAATGTAGTTGAGATCTCTTTTAATTTCCTGTTCTTGTACTTTCAAGCCCTTTGGCATCTTGTGCCTGAGCCACTCTATACTACATTGTTACTCTAGGGTTGTAAATAGTTTATTCTAGAATGCATAACTACCTGTAATTATGCTACATTATTCAGAGGAATATCTTGCAGTTACTGTAACAATAGGTCTTAGACCACACAATTGCACAAAGCTAAGCTGTAACTAAAACCAGGTGAGCAGTAGCACCTCCTGTTTGATCTCCAGACAGACCAAGACAAGTGCAGACCTCTCCTGAGGTTTGAAAGGATGGGTTCATATGAAGCCTGTGATCCTTGACTGGCAATGGCAATATTATGTTGGTTTTGCTGCAGGCCAACAGAATCTTGCTGAATATTGTTTGGAGTTCAGCTCAGCCTCTGGCCTGGCACAGAGTTGCTCCCATGGCAGTAGGAGGTGTGGGCTTCATCCTCACAGCTCCAGTTTGCTGGCTTACTGGTCTTGGGGGGGTGGGTGCTTTTTGCTACCTGTCTGGGCGTGGCTGGAGAGAACCGAAATGTAAAGGGAGGTTGATTTCAGTTTTCCTGTATATCTCAATAATGGGAACCCTCCCAAACCCAAAACCTCAAACACAAACCCCTGAGACTCAATATGGAGTGTGCCAGGATAGTTATGTTCTGTAGTGTGAGTTACAGGAGACAGAAGTACCTTTTCCCTTAAATTGTGCCGAGAAGAGACAGTCCATAAATAGTTTTTGCATCTTCTTGTTTATGCTTTTTGTTTTCTTGACACCTCTGTTCTGATCTCTTTATTAATTTAATCTGGACGTGCTCGGAGCTTTTTGAAATACAATCATGATTCTTCTGTGTTTTCCTTTCTTGAGAGCTTGTTTGGAGATGCATGAAA
This sequence comes from Ifrita kowaldi, assembly GCA_013398055.1. Lineage (NCBI taxonomy): Eukaryota > Metazoa > Chordata > Aves > Passeriformes > Cinclosomatidae > Ifrita > Ifrita kowaldi. The sequence continues at coordinate 918,832 of VZRS01003312.1, read as the reverse complement.
AGGGATCTCAACTTTAGGAAAAATCCCGAATATTTTATTTTTCATATCTTATAAAAAAATGCTAACCACTCTTGAAGACCTTGGCAATGCTTTTGATACAAAGTTAATTATATCCTTTCTTAATGTACTGTGAGAAGAGAATAATGCTTTAATGTTTATGGAAGAACTGCAGATACTGTCTGAAAAAGTGGTAGTGAGGCAGTTTTCCAAAAATGTTCAACACTACAGCTCGGTGTTTGTAATAGGCTATTATAATAAAGGATAAACTGCTTTACAGGATTTAAAACTGTAATTAGTAAGTGTGCTGTTGAGGATTGGGTCAGCTAAATGAGTGAAGTGGGTATTAAAATTCCTGTTGTGCTTACAGGTCAGTGAAAAACTGACTGCCTGCCAACCTCCTAGACTCATCTTAATGCCTCAGAATTAAAATAAAGCAGTTTGTTTACAGATTAACTTGCTGCTCAAAGATTGAAGCTAAGGATGAGGTGACTGATGGGAGACTAGACTGGAGTTCTGTGGTGTAAACAGAGAATTGCAATGTTTCAGGAATAACAAGTTCATGTTTCCATAGTTCTAGAAGGAAACAGTGGCTGCTTGGATTTGAAGGTATGTCAGGTGGGTTTAGTTGTGCTAATGTACTTCAGATCATGGGAGCAGTAGAGATGCTTTGATTCATCAATGGAATTTTCTCCCATCCATTTTCTTTTCTGAGCAGAGGAGCTCAGACATTAATTTTCAGTGATTTTTTTATGCTTGGAAATGATCCAAAACATTCATGGTTTTGTTTTTGGCCATTTTTTTTCTATTGCTCTGTCATTTGCCTGAGTTCTGATTTTGCTATGAAGATGTAAATTTATTGACAGTGATTGTGGAGTTAGCCATTGTGACAGAAATTCTCTTGAGAACAAATAAGCATTGAGACTCTACTGTTGCACAACTTGTAATGTTTTTATTGAGGGTTTTGTACACCAGATTCCTGAAGTTGATGTAGCATGTACTATCACGGACGCTTTCTAACTCTGGCTACACTGTGCAACATCAGTTGTTGGAAGCTCACTAGAACATCTGGGGTTTTTATAAGGCCTTTTTCCGCTTTTAAAAAAAACACAAAGTGGCAAGAACATTTACCCTATCCAAGAAAAGGAGATCTAATCCCCAGAACATGTGTGGTGTACCTTGTCCACAGGTGACAGAGCTACTTTTATGGTATATGCCCAAGGCTTGAGATTTCCTTGGAACTGTGGGTTTGTGGGCACAGGGACAAGAGAAGGAGGAAGAGGTTTGTGCAAGATGTTGATTTTGACCCCTTACTAAAGACAACTGAAAGAGCAATTAACTAAATATTTATTCTAATGTATCTGATACTATGTGCCTTTTCATACCAATATAAAGCATCTGATTAACTCCAATATACAAAAATCCATTGTTTTTACATTTCATGCAAGGCTCAAATGCTTTAGATGAGACAGTAGTTTCTGACATGCTTCTTAAAGGTCTTGGTACAACATTTGGAAGAAGGTCACTTTATAATTATTTACTTAAATGTGAAAAATAGCTAAGCTGTAACTAGCAACAGAATGAAGCATGTGGAATAAAGTAATACACAGTAGAGAGAGGCAAATTACTAAATTTAGATAGGCTTCAAATTTGAGGGCCTAACCATAAATAGGAATTATTACTTAATTTCTTAGACTCTGCATGAATTTATAATCAGGTCTCTTGAATATCAGTGTTCTTAACTGATGTGAATCCAAGCTTTGTTAATTCTTGAATAAGCTGTGGAGATCTTCACCGTTCCTTTTATTGAAATAGGTGAATATCAAAATTCTAAACCCAAGCAATGTCCAACTCCCACCCTGGGCCAAAAAATACCCAAAAACCCCACAAATCTAATCATGCCCCAAGTAAGGTATGGCCTGAAAAATAAATAAAATCTGGTCTGGAGAAAGTACAGGTTGTTTCCTAGGAAGGCTGTATAGAAATCTCAAGGTGTCACATTTCAGTTGTTACTTGGGTGAAATCTATATTGAATTTGAGAAGAAGCTCTGATTTGAAATACTGAGTTCTACTGCCTCAGATTGTACACATAGCTAAAATATAAACAGTTGGTGTCCCTAATATTTTTTGGTCTGGATGGATATGAAGTGGAGATTTGTGCTCCGGTGTCTCTTGCTTTATCAGTTACTGCAGAACTTGACTGTGGAACCTGTAATATTCATGAGCCTTTTCCAGAGAGTTTTCTTTATTGGTACCTCTCCATATTGGTAAGTGCATCGAAGTGAGAGGAGAAGTCAGCTAGGGAGTAAAATCCTTGGGCAATGCAAATTAATTCCCCTTTGCTTTATTACTTGGCCTGCAAATAAAATAGAGAAACTGCCCATTAGTCAGTGGCAGTTTACTGTGTGTGTCCCTAGCAGTGCACAGCAGCAATGTAAATTCAGCTGCAGAATGGTCTGTGGTGTGAATCATGCACCAGGGCAATGCTCAGCACCACCATTCACTGAAGGTCATCACCCATCTTTCATTCTAAAACATTATTTCAGAGGTGGCCATAAGGACAGGATATTAAATGTAGGCTGGAAATTCTTTTAAATTAATTTAGAAAAGCTAAAGAAATCATTAAAAATGAACCCATACAGAGGTGGAAAATAAACCTTTGAAAATGCTTTATCTATGTTGTAGTGATGAATAAGTGTTAATTAAAATGGTTCACTATACCTGTCTCCCAACTGCTTTAGTGGTAAATAAGTGTTTTCTAGTGCTGCTGAATCAGTACTGGATCAGGAATGCCTAAAGCAATCACAGTTACCTGAACTGACTGCTAACTATGGCATTCATGCTCTGCACTTGCAAAAATCTGAGCATTTAAATTTTCAATATAATTATTAGTCAATGTGAAAACACAAGTTTATTTTTTTTTCTTTTTGGTAATAGAACAGTAACTTTTTTCGTTTCTTAAATGACTCTGTTGAAGGGAAAATACTCTTTGTTCAAACAATTAAGCAGAAAAATTAATCTCCTATTTTGTAATATAGGGTATTACTATTGATCCTGGCCAGAATTCCTTGCAGGTTGAAGGGCATTAGTCTGTGACTCTGAGTTGGTCTAAAGCCATTGTTGGTGGTGTGAATGAATGTATGCTGGCCGTTTTTCAACTTAGTCTTAAGGGGTTTAGTTGCATTGTCGCTTAATTTTGCATGGACTTGGGCTGACAGCCCAAATGATGACAGAAATGACTTTGGTTGTAAGCGTGTGACAGATTTGTCTGAGGGCAACTTCTGATGCTAAATGGGAAGCAAATATAGAAATAGTCGTCTGCAGCTTGTTCAGTGTATTTATTTGTATATTAACTTCATAAATAGGTGCTAGAAAACGAGTTTCTACCTAAAATTCATAAAATACATGTAACAGATACAGTACATAGAACACCGGAGAAGAAGGCAAGAGTGGTATTCTAGGGAGACTTGCATGAGTCATTAGTGAAGACTAAATTCTTCCTGGCTGTATGGGCTGTGAAGAATGTGGGTTTTGATTATTCCCTCCTAGGTCCTCCTTTTTTTCTTTCTCATTTCAAATCATAGTTAACTGTTAGTATAGCAAGACAGGAAGCTTTCTCATTTTACATAATTTGGTTTCAGACTTTGATACTTTTTTTCATGTTCTGCATGGAGATAAACCATCTTCCAGATCTCTGAAACTGGGAGCCAGGCTCTTCAGCATTGTGTAAAAGGAGGCTTTGAGTCAAAGGTTTTGTATTTTAGGTCAGTATTGTTGAAATGTTTTCTTTTTTAAGCCATTTTCTGTTTCTGTCTGGGAATTTGGAAATGTGGATTTTGTTTGTTTTTTTTTTTTTTTTTTTTTATTTTTAAAATGGGTTTTCCCTTTGGAAACTTTTTTTTTTTTTAATTATTAAAGCTGGTATTCCCTATGGAAACATTTATTTTCCGGAAGAGCAGCCTTTTGAGAAATTTCTGGTATGTTCTTTCTGTTATGAAGTGAGAAGGGTAGGTAGATACTGAGAAAGCCTGGGAGAAGAAAACAAACCAAAAGGAAAATGAAGTTGATTAGCTCATAAGGAAAACATGTTAGGGAGTTTGAAAGAAACGCATCTGAAGTAAACAAAGCAAAAAGATGATGTTTGAGTGGGAGGTGAGATGCTTGAAGAAGGGTGGATGGGTTTTGAGGTTGTAAATCTTGAGAGGGAGGAGTTATTTTATCCAGATCTGCAAAAAAGGTACAAGTGGTTGGAATAAAAGAAAGAAGATAGAAAGGGCTTCTGGCAGCTAGTGCTGGCTGTATGCATTGTGAAAGAATATTGCCTTTTGGCTTTTGCTTGTGGGCAATGCAGCTGTGGACATGCCCAGCTGAAACACTTTAACTGAACAGTGTTCAGTGGCAGAAATCTCTTCCTCTCCTCCAATTGCCTGTGCTCAGTGGGTTTCATGTGCTCTTATGCTTAATGTTCACAAATGTCACAAAGGCATGGGCGAGTTGTTTGGAACGGAATAAATGATGAAACCCTGGGAGAGCAGGTTGTCTTACCAGCTTGTTTGTGTCCACAACAGAAGGCCACAGTTGCCTTTGGCAGGTCCACCAGAAATTTTCTGTCTTTTTACCCTAAACGGTGGCTGCTATGGGTTTTTAAGAAGTAATGAATTCACTGGCCAGAGTCACTCTGTAATTTATTTATTTTTTTTTTTTTTTTACAGAATGACACTTTCTGACTTAAAATTTTAAACAAAAATGCAAGTAACATTTAGTAGAATGAATATGCATACTTGAAGGATAAGTAGCAGTTTAGTAGTGATTTCAGTGCAATAACTAGAAGGAGAAATAAAATGAAAATAAAATACCCCCCCATATGAATTCCCTTGAGTATGTTTAATTTGGGAGATGAACAGTTTTCAGCCAAGTGAATAGGTGGCACATGTTTGCTGCTTGTTGTGAGGCTGGAGTGGCAGATTGTGTTGTCTTGGAAAGAAAAAACTTTTATTGTTTTACTGTGTTTCTCCCTTTTTATCCTTATCCATAATGAACATGATGAAAGTAGAAAAGAACAGAGGCACTTCTACTGCACTGCCAGGAAGCAGGTGTCCCTACTCGGTTATTTATAGACCTCAAGAATGCATATCATGGAAATGGGCTGTGAATGGCCAATGACCCATCTGTTTTATCTGCTGGGTATTGGGACTGATTGTGTGGAAACTGACTTTTGTTAGCTGATGAAATTTGTGCTTCTGAACAAACCGTTAGATGACTTTCTGCTATCCTGTTAGTTCTGAAAATTAGTTGTATGTGGTTTAGGTTTTTTTAAACGGTAGGCTCTTGCTGTAGACATTTTCTCATTCCTGCTGAGCAAAGAGATTTCTTCTGGCCCTGAATGCAGCATTCTGGATTGTAGCTATTTAGTACAGAGGATTTTGCCTGTTTCTTCATTACAAGTCTAGTGGTTTTTGTGTTCACTCATTGTCCCTTTCAGTTTCAGATTAGCTGGAAGAATTGTCATTACCACTTCCCAATACTTTTCCCCACTCTCTGCATTAACCTAAGCTTGTGTCCCAGAATTGTGGCTGTCACTGAGAATATGTGAGCTCTGAATGCTTGCTTAGAAATCTCCATTTTTTAGGATCTAGGTCAAAAGCTGATTCAAACGTAATAATTTATAATAATGAAACTAGGACAAAACAAACAAACAAAAAACCCTAAATGCAGCCTTTCAAGTATGGAGAGAGGGGAATAATCCATTACAAACAGAATAGCCAGCACCTCATGAGTTGAGAACAAATTACAGTTCTTTACCAAATGAAGCTGTACAGACCTTCTCAAGCAGCTTTAAGCACTGGTAGTTCCTTGTGGCTTGGTCTTGCCCTTCAATTTGTGCAGAATGGTGACATCTACAAATACTGTTACAGTTTTGAAAGAGCAGAAATGAACGTGGTGAAGAGAAACTGTCTACACTTCAGTGTACAGTGGTCTATTACAGTGTCACTATGTAAAAGGAAAATCTGCTCATTGCTAGATTAATTTCTTGTGATTGTGCATCACAACAATTAAAAATATTCATATGTATTGTAAGTGTCCATGGTAATCTTATGAATAAACCAATCTTGTGCCCCCTCTGTAATGATCAGGTTATTGCATCTTGGAGTTGCTGATATCATTAGGTCTCTATTAGAAGTATATATGCTGATTAAAATAAAATGTTGAATTTCTTTTCCCTTTGCTTACTTGCTTCAAAATTTGAACTTGCTATAGTGACATTGCTCCTGTTGCTCTGATGTTTTGACATGGAGCTCATTGTCTATTGAAATTCTGTACCAATTATGCCTTCTCTCCCTGGGACATAGGATGTATCCTATGAATTTGAACTGGATTTATTGGGGAATATTTTTATGATTTAAACTAAGTTCCTTATACAGCAAATACTTTTTAAAGTGCAATTTTGTTTATTCCTACTCTCCGATATCAGAGGTAGTGGTTAACATTCCCAACAATGTCCTGATGATGGAGAAAGGTATTTAATAGTCTGTGCATAGGCATTGCCCTCCCAGCTGGTAAGGCTTGTAAGATAAATGCTATGGTGTACTTTTAGTGGTTAACAGCAATTAATCCTCTCTCTGATGTCCTCAAAATACTTAATGAGGAAGGCAGAGGAACCTTCTCTGGAGGTGCTGCAATCCTACAGGATCAGCACTTTCCTTGAGAAGCCAGGACAGTAAAAGGGGTACCTAAAGAAAAAAGTTTTTAATGTGTTCTACTTATGAGTAGAACTGGGACATACTTCTTTTCTGGCCATTTATTTATTCAGTAGATACAGATTTGGGTCAGCAAAAGGTATTATATTGCTATTTAATCCTATTTAAGTTGTCCAGTTGTTACATAAATAATTTTGACCTGATATTTTTGAAACAATATTATCTTGCGTAGATAGCTGTTTAAAGGTTAATATCCCAGAATTTCCTTCGAAGTCAAGTTTTGGTTTAAAGTGTACAAAATTGTTTTCCTATCTTGCATTAACCACTGAACTGAAAATATCCTTCATTTACACAGCGATATTTGCAATGCTTCTTTTGGGGAAAGCTACAAACAATTCAAAGCTTCAAAGTAAATCTCCTTTAATGTGTTTAAAAACATGCAAGATATTCCTTGATGGGAAATAGAACACTTCTATATTATTATGTAATATTATGTAAGGATAAAGAAGCTGAGGAAAAAGGAGACTGACTCATCACCAAGAAAGCTGATGGAAAAACATTTGCTCCTTTTCTCCATCACAAGAGTTTTGTGGATAACCGTATTAAGAGATTGTGAGATGCTGAAATACAACAAGTGGGGAACATCTCTCTAGTCAGAGAAAATTCCACACATTAATTTTTTCTTTTCCATCCTGACTTTTGCACAGAGATCACTTTGCTTCTCTCAGCCATACATTTTAAATGTTTTTGTAAAGGCGGGGTAAATTTGGTTCACACTGCACATACAGAAATGCTCATCTGCTGGAAGAAAAGGATATGATGTGGAAGAGTTAGGAGTTATAGCTGGGTTATGTTCTGGGCACGTGCTGCAGCATCTTTCCCTTCCACATAGTGCCTTTTCACCTATTTAAAGTGATGACAATTTTCAGGACTGAGGTGCAAACTCAAACCCACTGAAGTTAATCCATGGTCTCAGCGCTGAAGCAGTGGGATGAAAGTGGTTGGTAAAAAGATTCTTCTGTTTGTCTTGTCATATAAAGACTTGGTTCACTGCTTGTGATGGCACTAACGCTTAAGAAGATGTAAAATAGCTGAAGCCTGTGTTTCAGTGAGACTCAGCTTGCTTTGGCTGTACCTTAGGTTTCTTTTCAAGCCTTTTTTCAAAATCTCATGAAGGAAAAATCACATGAGTTTAAAACTTATATAATGAATGAACTTGTAGAGTGAAAATACAAACTTAGGTATGACTTTGGGAATGACAGCCAAAACCTGAACAATCTTATTTGAGCTCTGTGTCTAGAGGAGAGGGATACTCTCTCTGTATCTGTTTTCTGTCCCTTGTTTTTATTCCCCTCCAGAAATTTGCAGGCAGGCTATGACAGTGTTGTAGTTCTAAACTTTTGAAGGGTTAGAAGATACAGGTCTACTTACAAGCTTGGAATGCTCTTAAGTAAATGACAAGGGTCAGAGAATATGCCCACAGCTTTCACAAACTGATTAGAAAAGCATAAGGAGAAATAAAGCAATCCCGGTGCTGCGTTTGACAAAGCAAAATACTTCAAAACTCCAGACAGTGAACTGAAATGTTGGTCTCTGTTCAGAAAGGGTTTGAGATGTAGTTTTTTACCAGGGTGAGGGGAGGAGGGAAGCATCATGTGTTGTTTGTTTTGCTTATGTGTGTACTTCAGAGTACTTGAAGGCAGTTCATGTGCACACATGCTGTGACTGCATGGCTGTTATGTTCTATAAATGTTCCCATGCCCCAGCAGATTAGTCTGGTAAAGACCTAAAAAGGGGATTTCTTCAGTGCTGTCTATGCTCTGCCTAATTTATGTTTGCTGCTTACTGTGACTGTCTCTGAAGGGTTAAATGTGCTATTCTTAGCCCTGGCTGTTTCTTTGCCTGCTTGTTTCACCTCTGATGCAATGCAGTGCTGGAACTGCAATGCATTGTCAGTTTACATCACATTATACCAGTAACAATTTTTAAATCAGCACGAGGTAACGTGATTTGTTTTCCTTTCCTGCGGTTAGATGCCTACTAAGTAATCAAGGCTGCATGCTAATGACTCAAGAGTAGTTACAGATCATACCTTGGCAAAGTAATTTGATGTGGACACTATGTGGATAGCTTCTCCAATAGTTTTTGTGTAAACAATATAAATATAGCTGTGCACTGGAAATCTTCAACCCAGTTTTGAATGTAGTTTCCGTGCAGAATCAAGCTAAAATAACTTGCTTATGCTTAATGTGGCTTTGGACTATTTCATGTAGGATAGACTTTATTTTTCAAAATAATGCAGTTGAATAGAATAATCTGTTTGCCTTGGTGTTCTATCCAACTGATTCTCTCTAAATATTAATACAGATGGGGGGAATTTTTCTATATAGTGGCTAGAATTTTGTGCTGAGGACGAATATGCCCTAGTCATATGTTTGGTATCATTCTGAACTTACTTTTTTGACAGTTGAACAGAACCACAGAGATTTTTTTCCTTAGTTCATGCAACAGGATCTATAATGAAGTGTCCTGCCGGGAAACATTATAGATGAGTGTTCTAGATCCAACTGAGAAATGGCAGTACAGCTGCAGGCCTAGATTTTAAACTTAACCTGAGACAATGTTAAGTGTTTGATTTGAGCGCAATTTAAGGTTTCAATGAATCATTTCACTGCTGCCTACAGAAGTGTGAGAGACTCGAAGAGTGGCATTTACACCACATAGGAACAGAGGAATTCTCACTGTGTGGAATTAGTACCAATGAATCTATAAGCAACCTGTACGGAAGACAATTTTAACGAGCTTAGTCATCGTTGTGCTGCAGTTGGAAGGCATGGTAACTGCTGAAATAGCTGACTGGAGGTTCTAAGTTTACCTTTCCTATAGAACAAGGTACAGCTTGCAGTTGCTCTGTGCTTATGCAAGACTGCTGTTCTTGGGTGACATGCAGCATTTGTTAGGTAATTGCCATGCAAGGCAATGTATGGAGCTGCTTTTTGTCCCCTTGAGTAGTTTTAAGGTCCTTTGACTTTTAGACCATCTTTCCATCCGTTTTAGGGAGTGGATTATATCCTGCTGTTCCCTTTCCTTTTCTCAGAGGGAGGTCGAACACTGGGATGCTGTTCAGCTTGCTAAGAGTAGTTATAGAGGAATTTTGGGATTTAGCCAGAGCTTTAACTATTCAGAAGCTCTTGTGAATGAAGTAAATTATTCTGAGCATATGACACCTCAAGAGCAGCATTTTATACGGTGACGTACTCGATGCTAATAATAGCCATGATTTCATATGGTTAGATTAACAATCACATGCTCCAAAGGTGATGGATGTGCAGTCTTTCAGTGTGCATGTCCTTCTGGAGGATGTGTTGGGTTCTCCGCATTCTCCGTAGTCGCTGGAATGTATCTGTGTGTGACACTTGTTAGGGTGTTTATTTAGCTGCTGCAGGGCATGGGCTGAGACAGGGCTATGTAGGTTGAGTCTGCATCTTGATGTAAGTGAACGACTGTCATGTCAGACCTTATTTTAAATGGTAAATCAGATTGTAATGACCCGTGCCCTTTTCTGCAGGAATACACAAAAAATCATTTCAATATAAGAAACATAAGGGAAACAATTCTTTTCTGCAGTAATCCCCTTGGTGCAGTCTATCAGTAAAAATATCTGCTGAGTTTATAGACGATTAATCATTTGCCTTTTAAAGAAGAAATTTATTTCCTTTTTAGTCTTTCTTTTAGAAATTGAGTGCTTCATACTATTATGTTTATAAGTTAAGTTAGAATTTTGACTTAATGTTCTGTCCTGTTATAATCTAGTGTCTTTTATGGACCTATACATAAAATCAAAGGCTCCATATCTGTGCAGATTTGTTGGATTTAGCGTGTGTTTATTCCCCATGTTTAAAAATTTAACTTATTTGGAAAACAATCTGAGAAAATACTATTCACTTATCCTGAGAAACTGAACTTTATTCCTGCCTATGCTTTCCTCTCTCAGCACTCTAAGTGCCTTAATTGATCATCTTGATATGAGGTTTAACTCAGCAGTTAATTGAACTTCAAGGAGCAAAATACAGTTTTGTTTACTAAAGTGCTGTTGTGCTGGTGAAGACATTGGACCTGCCAATGCTCCACTGCATTGAGTTAACAATTCACAGACAAAACGCAGGTGTAGATCAAGGTAAGAAGCTGATTATCTCAAAGCTTCTGAGAATCATGAAAGCTTAACATGTGTTTAAAGTACCAAACCTTCATGGACCTAGTCTGGTTGACTGGATAAAAGAAAAATTATCAAAATTATTCAGCAATCTTGCCTGATGTGATGGGGTACATTTAGAGTATATACATTATACTGTGTGCATGACAAGACGTATTTTGAGATAGTACAGTTTTGTGTATAGGTAATTTGGGTGATCTCTTAAATCTTTGTCATTAAGAGGATGGCTGGGTGTTCTGGTATTTTTCTTCAGAATATGCCCCACTAAGATTCTTGGAGGGTATTTTTTTTGGGCTCTTCAGTAATACTGAACTCGGAAGTGCCTGTGTAAGTGATGATGGTGATGTTTTAATGATCCTAAATTGGGAAGAACTGGCTAAACATCAAATCTCTCAGGATTGTCAGCATCAGGGAATTTTGTCTTTTTCAAATACCATAGGGTTTGTCAGGGCACAGAACTTGAGTGAGTGAAACAGATGTTCTAGATGAGCTAAGGTGAACATCTGTAAATGTCCTTATGCAGCTGTGTGTGCAGATGACTGGTGGAGCTGATAAAGGTTTGCAGAAGGTAAGGTACCAACAGAACCCTTGTAAATGATAGGAAGACATTTTCAAAATAATGAAGGGTTAAAATGAACTGCTTAAACCCTACTCCATGCCTCCTGTCTGAAAACGGAGCCAGTTCCTAGTTCAGAGCAATAAGATGTCCCTGTCCCATCCCCAAAATGGGATTTGTGAAAAAAAAAATCCACCCCTTTCAACCTTGTAACTTACTCTTGGAGTAAACACCTGGTCTAGGAATTAGTGTTATTAAAAATAATTTTGTTCAACTGGGGTAAGAATGAAAGCTGAAAATTCTGCAAAGAGTAAACATAGAGTCTATTTTTCATTTTGTTTTTGAACATTGAAGTGTTTGGGATGAACAGCTCTTTCACCTGCATTCAAGGATGAATGTTGATAACCGGCAGAGATGAAAAGTCAGTTGGTAAAAAATACGATGTTTAAAGTTTTCAGACTTGCATCACAGAGAACTTGGAATCATGAAACAAATCTGTGAGCTAGAACAACAGTGAGATCACTAAGGTTAAGTGGTTACTTTAATACTCAGGGTGAATATAAACCCAGCGTGTTTTGAGATTTTTAAAAGAATATAGATGTTATATTCAGTATCTGCTCCTTGGGATACTGCATAAGAAAATGCTGTTTGTCCTGCAAATACTGACATTTCTTTGGATTTTGATAGGAGAGTCTATGTAAAGGTGAAGGTGCAATATGAGGTAAACACAGATGGAGTAGCTCCTGAACCCTTGTCCAGTGTTGTGTAGCTTGGAACAGGGCAATGTTCCCCACTCAGCAAGGCAGTCTAAAAAGAAAGTCTTCTCTCTTTGGTTATCTTCCATCATTTTAGCTTTCTGGCTAAAATCAAGAAAGTAAGAAATCTGTCTGATCTTTGCAGATGAAAGATAAGATCTGGCAGGCTTTAAACTAGAGAAATATTCTTGTTCCTACATATATCAGAGTTATTTTGGAATCTGTGTGATAGAAAGGACTGGTGGGAACAGAAATAGTTGTGTGAGGGTAGATAGCATATAGCCGTCTGCCGAGTGAGATTACAGTTAATTGGCTTATAAAAATTAGCAATTGTATATTAATTCCAGAAAGCGGCTCTGGGACTTTTTTTTTCAATAAGTTGGTGAAATACCTTCAGATGTTTATGTATTTTTAATGATTCTTGTCTATAATTGTTCCTTTAAAAACCCCAGTCCTCCATGTGTTTGAATGTTGCTGAATGTTTGTACAGTTTGTAGATGGTCAGGTAAAACAAAACAGGATATTTATAGTTCAAAATATATACTTGACTATCTCATGAGTTTCAGAATTTTAATACTTGTGTTGATATATCAGATCTTGTTTACCCAATGGTATTTTAAAAAGTACTTGATCTCAATGTCAATGTAAGTATAGATTTAGTTTGTCTCTGTTTAAGTTGCTCTAATGAAGTCACATTTATGAAGTCATTCCAGCAAATCATAGAAGGCTCTTTATTTGGAAAAAAATTACTTTTTTTGCTTTTTATATTTCTTAATGACTATTATAAAGTTTATCAGAGAGGATGCACCTATGTGCATAAAAATTTAAAATGCATTTAAGCATCTATGTTCAAATATCAAAACCACACAAATCTTTGTGCAAGTTACTTTAGTCATTGAATGTGGATGGAACTTTTGTTGAGCCATCTTGGAAAGATCAGAGGGCAGCAAATCTGCAGTCAGCATCCTCCTTCCAGGTGTAACTGAGGCTCCCACCTATAGGATCCTCTTAATTTCAGCCTCTGAACTCGAATTCTTTCTCAAAGCAATTTTGAATATATTCTGTGTCACTTGGAGAACTAGGAACTTCCTAGTCCTTGACCTCTCTTTGCAGAATTAATACATTCATTCATTTTGTCCCATTAGGACAGGAGAGAAGGGAAGAATAGGATTCTTGACAGTAACTTTTTTGGAAAAAGACCTGTTTAAACCTGTATCTTCTGACTGTAAAGAAACCACCCCAAACAAGAGGCATGTCTCCTCCTAAGGATTAATTCCATGAGTAACCTAACAAGTAGACAAGAGAGAAGACATTCCCGTGTTTCTAGCAACCTGAAAAAGTTCTTTGAATCCTTCCTTCTTCCATCCAATATCACCTCCCCTGCCATAAGAAGCAGAAGCCAGTTATTTTAGGTTTCAGAGCTACCTGTCAGTTAGACAAGAGTTTAGAGGTAGGTGAAATAGCATTTGATTTTCTTGGGAAGACATAACAGAACTATGGTAATTGATTTGGATATCAGTTCTGAGAAATGCAGTCATCTGGGTAAGCTAAGCCTGCATTTTAGGTAGGAGACAAATGTGTTTTAATATGTTATTTTATTTAAAAAGCCCCTTTGTCTTGTTCTTTGTTTCCACCAGTGAGATTAAGTCGAGGTTTGCAAATACAATAGAATGAAACTAATTAGATCTGCTAATAATCCTAGTTGTGATTATTATCACTGCAGCCTGGAATTCTCCTTGGGCAGGGAAAAGCAAGAGGCATTCTTTCTACAGAAAGCAAAAAATGGGGTTCCTTTGGAGCAAGAGCAGACAAAATGCAGGACCTAGAAGCACCATGATAATTGCACTTCAGGGAAAACTCATACTCGAGTGGCTCAATAGCATTCCTGAATATGAACAAAAGCCGTGTAGCCTGTATGGCAGAAATAGGTGACAGAAGGCTCTGACTCATCATGTGGAACTGTAATTTAAGTTCAAGGGGGATTTTTCTATCTTGGATCTATTCCTACTGGCTCAGATGTCTCATGAGCCTTTAGCACCTAGTTTTAATAGAGCCAGTGCCTACAATGGAGAGATGGGTTGGATGCAGGGAGCAAAATACTACTCGCCTTAAAAATATCTTCCAGCGAGAGCTGAGGTAACTTTGCGCTGATAAGAAGCTTCCACTGACCTTTACTAAATTTGATTTTCTAGATTTAGAAAAGTCTCAACTCCATAAGAATGTGCTTAGTGAAGCACTGAGAAGCAGATGCAGTGTAGGCATCTTGGTGCTTCCCACTCAGTACAACTTTCTTTTAGCAAGCAAGTTCTGCCAATGAACAATGTGTGAGGGGTCACTGCTGGCTCTTATCAGTCATAAGTAGTATTTCTTTTCATGTTAAAACAAATTTTATACGAAATAACATAATATTCCATGAAAGTTTGTTTTACAAGTAATACTAATATTGGTAAAGACAAGCCACTCACCTGTCTTCAAGATTCATAAGATATTTTTCTAATTATTATTTTCAAACTTAACAAGTCTGTCCAGCCCCTTGAATACCTAATACAGGAGTATGTTTCTTCAAAATATCAAAATGATAGTAATCTCTAACTTATTTGAAAATATGCATCAGCTGTATACACAGGGGTCTTTTTAGGTATATAAAATTGATGTAAAGGTAGACCACCTCAAATGTGGGGCCACATAGGATATTCCATGTGAGCTAAGAGCTGTCATTATACACTTCCAAAATCTGAGCATCTTTTAGGTAGACTAATACTAGGTAGTAACTGCTTGTCTGGGAGGCTCATCATGCTGCCCATAATAGATTTGTGAGGCAGATTTGTATGGCTTAGGGCGACTGAAGAGGAGGCTTCAAATGGTATTTTTAAAAGTTCTGGTTTGTAAAGGCTTACCACTTTAGTTACTAAATTCAGTGAGGATTAGGAGATCATATTTTGGCCCTAAATAAATAATGGCAATTTTTGACTCTTCCTTCACTGCTGTAGGCATTAATGAATAAGCTGTGCTGGCCATTTAGTGCTCAGGTGTTTTCTTGGGTGTTCCTAGAAGATTTTGTTAGAAATATACTAATACTTCCCAATTTCTGATGGGGGAGTGCAGTAAGGGAATAAGAGAAGCAGTCTTAAACTAGTATTTACCTGATTCAGTTCCCTGAAGCGCCGGCCTTGTGCAGGCAGTTCAGTGTGTAATGGGATTGGTATTGATACGGTGTACAGGACTGCATTACTGTGACACAGTTCTTTGTTAATAGAGCAGCCTTAATTAAAAAGTACAGAGTTCATTATGAAATCCTGTTTTGACCCTTAGAGTTAGATTTGACTAATTCAGTAATTCCCCAGAAAAATAATTCCTCTTTGGAGCTGCATAAAAGAGTTTGGAAATATATCTGAAGATTAATTTGATATGGGAAATTGATTACAAAAGAGACAGAGACACAATCCTGGTGAATCCTGCATAGTTCTGATAATCAGAGGTGAGGTGGAAAGGAGCAATTTTGGCTGAGCTGCCTCTGGGGTGCTCTTTCCTTGCTAGGGGTTGTTTGCAGAGAAGCTGAAGTGCTGTAACAGCCTCAAGCTCCACTCAGTGATGTTGCCTCCTCTTTTTTCCATGGCAGCTAGCTCATGTCCTTTGCAAAACTGAGAGTAGCTTAAGGCCATCATTTCATGCATGGCTTGGTAAATTGTGCAAGAAAGAGCACTGCCAAATGAGGAGCTATGCCAGTTTTCAATAAGAGGGCCATCTGTGACAAAATGTTTTAGCAAGTTTGAAAACAATTGAGTTCTTTCCCGTTTTTTACTTTGATTTCATTTAGCATGTAAGTAACTTTTCAGCCTCCCAGGAGTAAATTTGTGTTACTGTATCCTTGTTTGCTATGCATTAAGTTTTTGTTGAGTCAAGTGTTTTCATTTCAGACCTGATCCTGTGCTGTACTGAAAAGTGACTTTGCATCAATGTCACTTTTGATTCCTGTTGGAGAGATTTGTCAGGGTAGGTGAAAATCAGATATTTGTGGCAGATAAGAAGCACATAAATGAATTTTTAGTAGTTACAGCAATAGTCCCTATTTGGGACTAGAAACATTTTTAAATTTGGAAAGAATTCCAAGTGAGTTTCTCTCCCTTAACCTGTAATATCTCGTTACCATTTTGTTTCATAAAACTTATGAAGTTGTGTGCAATGGAATTTTCATGTTGCAAGGATTATTGAGGAAATCTGCAATTTGTTTGAGAGATCTCTCAAACTGCCAAACTGTTGCAAAGAAGGCTATCTCTATTGATAGTAGAGGGGCAATAATGTAACATCTAATGTATTAAAGTATTTTTTTTACTAATTTTGGTGTAATTTCATGAGAAGAATTTTAGTTTTTTAAAGAGCATGATTATACTTAGCTTACTTAACAGTGCACTTTCTAAAAGCGAGAGGAAAATTATAGGGTTGTTTTCTGGAATCTGGAGGTTAAATTTGACTTTTAATTTAGCTGTCTAACATGTCTGAGGTTAAGCATCTTTCAGCTGGTACAGTAAAGCAAATAGAGAGCCAGTTAGTGTCACTCACTAAGGAGTCAGCAACAGAGACAGGAATCTGCCTTGTACCAGATCATCGGACCCTGCTTGGGAAACATTGCTTGTGCCTGATAATTTGGCTGCTTGTTTCTGTTGGCAAGTGCTCTCTGCAACAGGTCACTTTCAGAAAGAGGAAACCTTTTTGCGATTTAATGTTATTTTAGAAGGAACAGAGTAAGAAGAAAGTTCCTGACCTTTAAATATGTGTTTATGTAGGAGGCAGGCCTGGTAGGGAAACTCCAGGTGGAAAATATCCTCAGAATGCATGATTCCAAACTTCTTGAACTTGTGTTGTAGCTGCTCTTAGAAAAGTGCAGAGCTGCCCATATGGAGAAGGCAGTCATTTAGGGATCAATCCGTGTGCCTTCCAGAGTAAATGTCCATGAAAGTGCTCAGTGCCCCAAGTGCAGGGATGTTAGTGTTTGTCGTGCTGCTTTTGAAGTAAGTGTTCCCTTACACAAAATGTACAAGGGTTAGACACTTAAATGCAGGTTTTGTTTTCTTGTTTCTGCTGAGTGAAATTGACTTCTTACCATGTTTGCAGCTCTTTAATTTAAAACTGTGCAAATATACCTAGAGATGGAGTGTGAACGTCTATTAAAGCAGCAGTCTTAATTTTGCAGCATTTACCCAATTCTGTAGGCAGTAATCCGCTTGAATTTGGTGAGGCTTTTGGGAAGACCGCGTATGTATTGCCAAGATTAATCCCACTGTGTTTGCACAAACTTTTAATATGTTCTATTTTAATTCTAATTTGTGAATTTGGACTGTTTTGTCGTGATATTTCACAAAATTTTATGAGAGTAATTGAGGAAAAATATTTGGAAATATTGCTAAACTATTTCTAAATTTAGATTAATGGAAATCATATAGCTCTGAAGTTAGAAAATGTGGCTATTTCTTGTATTGGTTTTTCACACCATTAGACTCAGCCAGTGTGTTGTACACAGTATATTGTATGCTAAGTATTTTCCAAAACCACCATGTCCCTTTTTATATTTTAAACATGTGCTAATGTTAGAGCTGCAATTTTTCACCATTGTGAATTTCACTTGCATTTGAGGATTTTGAATCTGCTTTTGCTGCTGTTCCAGTAAATCTCCTGAATGATAATACTGAAATAACCCTTACACAAGGATGGAACTGCAACCTCATCTCCAGTAACCGTGACAAACATCACTGTAATATTTACAGGGGGAAAATGTGCATCCAGGGTGAAATGCAGAGATGCATTAAAACATCAAACATTAAAAAAAAAAAAAGGCAGTTGAAGCTGCTTAATTGCTTTGCTTAGAAAGAGTAATGTAATGTCTGAGGAAGTAATCTCTAAATAAGTTAGAAGGTGAGATCTTTCACAGGAGGAAAAAAACCAGGCATAGACCTATTGGGGAATTCAATGATGAGACTGTCAAGAGCAGTAAAGCTGATGTGTTGTTAAATGTCTTTGGGAGAGATTTCTTGGTGTTCTGTGTCTTAATGTAGTGAAAAGCAAACTTCAGTGAGTGGACACTTGGCATTATCCTACTTGAACCCAAAAGTTTTGTCTGGTGTAGGAGTGGGGGGTCTGTCAAAACGTGTGACTTTGCCTTTCTCTGAAGTATTCAGTGTAGATGGGAACATGGCTGTAAAGGATGGAGCACAGAAGAGGCCATCCCTCTGTGGTACTTAACTGGTACATTCATTTGTGCAAAACCAAATAAGTTGTGGCAGCTGGAGCAGGATGGTGGAAAGGAAAAAGCAGGAGAGCAATGGAGTAAGGAAGAAGGCACAGCAGTGTGCAGTGGAGGAAGGTATTGGTGGGCTGTGGTGTGGGCAGGGAGGCAAGAACTGCTCTAAGGCCAGCTGGGTCCGACACCAGGGCTGTGAGAGGGGAATGAGAGATGGAGAAACAGGCTCAAGGCTTTGAAACGGGGGTTGTTGAAAGGAGGATGGAGCAGCAGGGATGCGCAGATGGAGCCAACTTCTACAGAGCTTTTTTTGTGATATTTGGCTGTGGTCTGGAGCTTTTAAGGCTGCTTTTAGCGTGTAAGCTGCTGCTCCACATTCATTCCTCTGAGCCCCACGGCAGGGATTTCTGGTTGACAGCTCCTGCATCAAGGGAAGGGAGAGCACTCTGGGGTTTCCCGGGCTACCAACCTTTCGCCGGGGATGTTACCGCGGGGTGAGCGCTCGAGTTTGCCACTCCTGTGCCCCAAACCCGGTGTTCTCGCCGTTCCCCCAGATCTGACACCCCCTCCCCCGATTGCCTGCGTCTGACTCATTCGCTGGTGCTTGTGCAAGCAGAACGGGGCGGGGGGGTG
>VZRS01003312.1:826161-899619 GCA_013398055.1 Ifrita kowaldi | reverse complement strand
GTGCCGGGGGCGGCGGAGCGGAGCGGGCCGGGCGCAGCCCGCAGCGCCGCGCAGGCGGCCCCGGGTGGAGCCCGCCGCACCTCCAGGAGCCCGTGCCGCCAGTCCCCGCCGCTTCCAAGGAGCCGAGAGCAGCGCGGGGGCTCCGTGCCTGCCGTCCTGGGGAATTGCTGCGGCAATATCGCAATTTCAAAAAAGGGACGAGAAAAAAAAAAAAAAAGATGAAGACGCTTAAATGCCTCCTGCCAAAAGTAAAGAGCGAATCTCAGTTGCAATGGCTCTGCTAAAACTTGATCATGCGGGATTTCAAACGATAAAGAGCTGCCGGGCTGCTATTTACTGCGGTGGGAACAAGTTGCAGGATGAAATCCAGGCGTTAAGGGACCTATTTTCCACTTCATTGTTTGCAAAGGAATCTACTGAAATGACTTTGAGGATCTTTAAACTGGAACTATGTGGAGGGAGAATGCAGTAAGTATCGCCTTTCTGGGGAGCCCGGATCGTGCCCAGCACTGGGGCAGGGGCGCGGAGCTCCGGGTGCCGCGCAGGGCTCTCGGCGGTGCCGGCTCCCACCGACCGGGGCTGCGCTCCGAGTTCCCCGCCAGCACCGAGGGCCAGTTAGGGAATGCCGGCTGCTTTGCCTGGCGCGCCAGCGTCCTACATAGAGCAGGGGTTGCTTGGAGAGCTGTCTTCATGCATATTTACTGGGAATTGTGAATGGGAAAACCAGAGCAATCGAGCATTCCGTGGCGGGCTCTGCTAGAGTGTCGCTCTGGGTTTGTTTATGGTAAATTGGGAATGAAGCTGTTCTGTTTCAGGAGCGAAAAGAGCTTTATCCCATACCGCTTTAGCTGCGCTCCAGGTTCTGCTTGTTTTGAACCTGCCAAGAAAACTCCTGCCCTTGATCATGTTAATTAGTTTGCTTCTAGCTGCTCGTTCCAGGTTGGATGTCTCTTCCCTTAGAGCTCAAACCCGTCCATTTCACTTGGAAGCAAACGGGCGGCTGGGAGCCTAGGATTTTCCTGACCTGGATAAGATGAGGGACGTATCCCGGACAGCTGTGGGCTCACGGAGCTGCTTTTAGCAAAGAGCTGAAATCCCTTTCTGAGTAAAGGGGGGGAACTTTTGAGTGTAGTCACTTTATTTCCGTTCGCATACCACCTGCGATTGAAGTATATTTCTTTTTGTCCTGTCAAATCTGCAACCTGACTAACGGCTTCTCCTCGTCTCCTCTTCTCCCCCCGCTGTCCCGTCCCGTCCCCCCCCNGGCTCGGGGGGACGCTGGGGCTCCTGGGTTTGCTCAGGCATTGGGGTTTGCTGCTCCACCGCGCTTCGTGCCGCCGCTGAGCGGGCAGCGCACCGGGACCCGCACCGGGACCCGCACGGCCGGGAGCCTGCCTCGGGCTCGGGGGGACGCTGGGGCTCCTGGGTTTGCTCAGGCATTGGGGTTTGCTGCTCCACCGCGCTCCGTGCCGCCGCTGAGCGGGCAGCGCACCGGGACCCGCACCGGGGCTCGCAGGGCCGGGAGCCTTCCTCGGGCTCTCGGGGCGAGGCTGGGGCATTGGGCTTGCCTGCTCCACCCCGCTCCGTGCCGCCGCTGTGGCGGCGGTCGGTGGGAGCCTGGCCCGCAGTGCAATCGGGTAGCACAGCGGCGCTGATGTGCGGTTAAATGCACTGTCGGGTGCTCGTCTCCTCGTGTGCCCCGAAAGGAGGTGGTGATGCTGCAAGCCCGCGTCTGGCTGTGTGTTTCAGCAGCAGGCGGCTCTGACTGAGGATGGAGAATAGGGCTGGCAGGATGAGAGGGGAGATCTGTAAAATGCCACCCTGATTGGACAGTCCCGCTTGTGTGTTCTGCGTGACGCTTTGCAACAAGCTTGGCTTTATGTGGCACAGGGACTCCCTTCTTGCAGCTAGCAGAGAGCCAGTTATGGGGGTGGAAATCCCTCGGGGCACAGAAACAGGGGGAGATCTTGCAGAGTCAGACCTGCTCTCCTTCTCCCTCCTTCAGATAGTTCAGATCCCTTCTGTGGCTCATCTCTCTCCCCATCCTACTCCGTCTATATTCAGCCCCCTACAGAGATTCAGTGAAGATATGAGGTAACCAATGCAGTGATGCTCATTTATGGAACACCCTCCCCTTCAACACTAGGGACAACTTTGTGTCCGAGATCAGCAGTTCTGAGAGGCTCAAGTTCTGAATGCTGCATGAGAGGATGGAAAAGAATTGAGATAGAATATCTTGCTTTTGAATCTGTTCCAGAAATGCAGTAGGATTCCTTGAGCAGCAGCTGCCTAGGAGAGATCTTCAGAAATAAAACAGCATGGATTTGGGATGCTGTGAGACGTAAGGAGGATGTGGACTGGGGTTTCCAGCAGACCTCTGGCTCACTTCTCTCATTTTGAGCTAAAATACCTCTCCCTCTTAGACCATGACTAAAGTTTAAATAGATGTCCAGGATGAAGGAAAATAGATTTGCTTTACCTGTTTTAGCACAGCAAGGTTAAAGAGAAGGATGATAATGTCTTTTTTTTTTTTTTAAATGATGTCAGTCATTTTAATTTTGTTGGCTATCCAGGAAGAATGTTAATGGGACTTTTCTCTGAACTTCTGCATTTTTTTGCCTTGCTTGTGGGAGACCCAACTGTAATATTATCATTATCAAGCCAAGTTTTTGATGGGATATAAGAGGCTTGATTTGGATCTAAGGTGAAGAATGCATTATAAAAAGCTGCTAAAGTTTGCATTATGCCCAGAAGCGTTCTGTTGTAAACCTTCATTGAAGATACACAGTGTATGTTTTTCTCTATGTTCTTCTTATACAATGTGATCACTTTTACAGGGGATAAAGCTGGCAAAGATGAGGAAAATTGGCTGTGCTCTCCTGGTACTCCAAGCTCTTCTGGCACCTTTGGATCTTGTTCGTGGAGCAGAGAAAAATTATCCCATCCTGAACATTGCAGTGATTCTGGGAAGGACCAAGTATCTAACAGAGAGAGATATCAGAGCTCTCTGGACCAGGGAAATGTCAGCAGACCTGACTGTTGATATCAATGTAGTGACCCTTCTTGTGAACCAGACTGATCCTAAGAGCATCATAACACATGTTTGTGACTTGATGTCAGGCACCAAGATCCATGGAGTGGTTTTTGGAGATGACACTGATCAGGAGGCAGTAGCTCAGATTTTGGATTTTATTTCATCTCAGACTTCTATTCCAATTCTTGGAATTCATGGCGGGGCCTCCATGATAATGGCAGATAAGGTAGGAAAATTTATTAAGAGCTCTTGCTGTTCTAATGTACTTCATTGTGTTGGTCTCTATCATGAATAATTGCTACAAGCAGTTCAAAACAGATGCTCTTAATTGTCTCTCTGTACTTAAAAGAAAAAATATGCATAATGGTGTCTTTGTTGATGGCTCATCAAGTATTCAGAAATATTTTGGGGTTCATGCCTGAAGCTCAACTTTCTAACACTATAAAATCTCTCTAATGAGATTTAACTATCCAGCACATTGAATGATGGTCAGTTTAAAAATTCTAATAGCTAATATGATAAATAAATGGAAAAACAACCTCATAATAGTAGGTTCATAAAATTATTTTGAGGATAAGATGTAAAATTAGAAGCAGATGTTATGTGGTGCTTATAAGAAATAGCAAGCAATAGACCTGAATGTATTTGAGGACAACAGTAATAACAAGTCAATAATAAGCCAGACTTTAGTGATCTACTACAGTCTCTGAATTAAGTAGTCTTGCACACTTGAACCAACTGCATTCCATAGATTTATTGAACTATATTTTTGCTAATTAGATACTTCTACTTTCCTACTATAGTTCATGAAAATCCAGTAAGGGGTTGTCTGAAATCTGGAGATAATGACAAATGGTCTTGTTGGAAAACATATCTTTATGTAACCTGTTGTGAGACTGGAAGAGCAAAAGTGACTCCTGTCTCAAGTTCCTTTACGTTGTAACAGTTTTTAAGAACTCCTTGCTGGCACCGCAGCGTTGATGTTGTGAGGTGATCGCTGCTGTTTCTGTAACAGGCACTGAGTGCGGGGCTGAGCTCCGGTGGGGACTCTGCCTTGCTGGAAAGCCAGAGGAGCTCCCACTGTGGTGTAAGAGAGGAGAGCTCAAAGAGGGAGTGCAGATGTGAGAAGTCACCGGTTTGCCAGCACATGAGGATTTTTAATGTTAATTGTAACATATTTCCTAATATTTCCATACTTTAAGGTTTCTTATTCATTGGCTATTATTTCTTATGAGTGACTTTTGAATAGTAAAGGACTCTCTGGACACATCTGAAAAGGAAGTGGTCCAGATATATTATTTTGTGAAGTAAGGGGGAAAAAGAACCAGGAAAGTGACAATGATTAGTTATGACTGAGGAATCAGCTTTGGACTTTTGAAGCTTTTTCCCTCCGGAAAAGACTTTTTTTCTGTTGGGATAAGAGGTCTGTTTCTCTTGATATTTTGAATGATCTTCCTTTACAACTTGTCATACAAGGGCAGGACAATAAGTGTTGAATTATGGCAGAGATCCTATAAAAATGGCTTTGACATCTTGATTTATATGGAAAGATCATTACAGTCAATGCTGCTATATTCAATGAAATTGCAGTGACCAAGTTACAGAGGCAGTTATTTTATGTGCTTTTAAATTACAGTGCAGATTTACTTGTCTTTTAAAGATGGGTTTATATGTATTTAGTGCTTCTCTTTGATACATATTTCACTTAACTGTCTCTGCCAGTGTAAGAACACTTGAAGATCCCAGCCGGTGCTAAGTGATTAAACACTGGAAGAAATCCTTACAGAACCATCTTCACTCCTGGTAGCAGATGCAGGCTGTTACTGATACAGATCTATTTTTACTTTTATGTAAGAGCCTCTAGAAAATGAAACAGTTTTTTTTTGTCTCAGTAAGTTACAACTATTTTCATTGTATGCTAATATTATCATTATTATATCACTGTCTTTGATTTTTAGGGGTTATCAGGGTTTCATTAGCAAACTTTCTGCTGAAATTTAGCTTCTAAGATTTTCATTTGGGAAATCAAAATCGTCTTTTGTATGTTAAAACAATCTAACAGAGCAGTCTTCAGTAGCTTGAATTGGCTGAAGGAATTGTTTGTTCATGGAACTAATATTGCCTTAATTTTTAACCTGACCTTTGCAATGTGCAATGTCCTGCAGTGGGGTTTGGAACATCACAGTAATGAGACTTGCATGTGTCACTCAATTAACCATTCATTTAGGAATGAATTCCTGGGAGATGAAGTTGAAATTCACAGTGCTGTCATAAAAGCAGGGGAGATGAAGTCTGAGGGAGAAGGTTTGCAAATATGAAATCTTTCAAGTCACTGTCAGGATTTTAGCTAGCACGCCTAGGTGTTGGCTGAATTGTGAAGATTATTAAGTAAGTCTCCTGTTTTGTCTCATGCACTGAGATGCCTGGCTACGCGAAAGATGCCTGGTCCCACTCCGGCTTGTGGATGTAGTGCTCTGGCACTCTAATAAGGCCATTTCATTTATGTCCTTATTGTATGAGTTCTGTGCCAGGTGGTTATGTGATACTGAACTAAACTGAGGGCACAGGAATGAGAACTCATCTATAATGCTCTATACTGCTGAAGACTTCACTGAATGACTCAGAGGAGATAAGCCACCATATTCTCTGTGGCTAGTAAACACTATGCCAATGTGAATCTTGACTGAAGAGCCCTATCTGTAAAAAAGAAAAAAGTTGTTCTAGATTTGTAAAGATGAGATATGCCCCCATTTGGAGTTTGCAGTGATTAATGCAGGACATAGAGCTTTTGAAGCACTGAGTCCCTGTCTGAACATCTGGGGTGAGTGGTGTGTTGTCTAGACTGCCTCCTTCGCCGGCCCAGCTCTGCTTCAGTTTGCTCAGTTTGCCTGCACCCTCTGAGGAGAGATGTTGCATGATTCAGGCATTGGAAATAGACAGGCATGTGAAGCCAATCAAACTGGAATGTTTTCTGAACCTTGCTGATCTATTTTCACCTGACATCAGCTGTCAAAACCCTACCAACAAACCAATGGGACACTTTGGGGTGTATGGCACTTACCTGATCCTAACTGTGCTGCAGAGATACCCTTTGGACAGTGCCACATGCCCTGCTCCAGCTGATTTTATCACCTGCTCTTGGCAGGAGCTCTCCTGCCAATGAACTGCTCCTTGGCTTTGGTCCCCAGTTCTGCCACACACTTCAAAAGCATTCAGATGTGGCATAGTCTACTGAAACAAGATGAGAATTGTCTGGGGCATCTGTGCCAGCCTGCTGTGCATCAGCATCCCTTGGAGGATGCTGAAAACAGACTGACTGTTCATTCATCTTGTATCTCTTGACATTTGAGACATCTCAACACAAACATTACTTAGGAACTGTTTTCTGACTTGAGCATTTGGTTTCAAACATAGTTACCTTTGTTTCACCA
This sequence comes from Ifrita kowaldi, assembly GCA_013398055.1. NCBI lineage: Eukaryota > Metazoa > Chordata > Aves > Passeriformes > Cinclosomatidae > Ifrita > Ifrita kowaldi. Next base: position 893,154 of record VZRS01003312.1, on the reverse strand, counting down.
CATGCTATGATTATAATGATAGTATTTGTGATACTTTTTTTAAAAAACAGAACATCATGGTTAGTTCTGTGTGAAGGCTTTTTCACATGTGGGAAAAAATGCCACTACGTATTGTAAATACATCCAGGAATATTTAGTGTCTCTGAACCAGACTACTTTTGCCTATTGCAAACCGAAGTCTTTCTGAAAGACGTAATTTGAGGCATTTTATTGTTGTGGAAGCACTCACAGTTATAACGCATAGTCAAGAAGTGTTAAAGGTGAGGGTAATTTTCCAGTGGGCCATCACAAAGTGATACTTCTTGAAACAGATCTGGAAATGTTATACAAAATAACTAACTGCTTTTCCAAAAGGTAAGTACTAGATATTATTGCATAATGATTCTATGAGAGCCTTGGAGGTTAGACAGGATCGCTGGAGGTTGTCTAACCCAGCCCTAGCTCTGTGATGAGCTAATATCAAAATCCAACCGTTCAGTCAAGTTTTGAATATCTCTCTGGAAGTAGATACCACAACCTCTCTGGGCAATCTGTTTCAGTAATTAACCTCTCTCACCATGCAAATATTTTCATTTTATCTCATTAGAATTTCCCTTGATACCACAGGCTCTTGTTCTTTTGCTGTGAATCTGAGTCCCACTCTGTCTCAGTGCAGTTGTAGGCTGCAGTTATACCGCTCCTTACCTGTCGCTTTCCTGGGGAAAGAGTTCCTTCAGACTTGCAGTCCTTTGGACTCGCTTGGATATACTGGTGTCTTGTACGGAGAGACCCCAAACAGGACAGGGAACTGCAGATCGGGCCTCGTGAGTCCTGAGAGAGGAACAGTCCCTCCCTGGAGCAGCTGCTGTGCTGCCGCAGCCTCGTTAGGCTGTGCCACCGAAAGGGAGCACTGCTGACTCATGTTCAGCCCATCCCATGGGCCCCCCATGCCCTGTAGCACTGCCGGGATGGTTCATAAATAAGGCATCTAATTGCTAATAAGCACTGAGTGAAACTCTACTTTGAAATCTTTCATTCTTTTGGTGGTGAGTTTTAAGGTACTTTACTGAAATACTTGGAGATGTGTTTACATTACTTGTAATTTTCACCTCATTATAGGTGTAGCTGGAATTGCTTTGTTTTAGCTCATTTGAGATGCAAAAAACTGTGCTGGACTTGTGCAAACCAGAGCTCTAAGAAACTGTGATCAGAGCCTACCCAGACTCCTGGCTCTGGAGCATTTATACTCTCTTATCTGTATGCGACTTTGTTCATGATCTTAAACTTCCTCCACACATCCTCCAGCTTCTTTGCCAAATGTCTCCATGGTGCAATGATTCTCTAAAAGACCAAAAAAGTTCAAAAGTCACACTTTACTTTTCTACTATGTGTAAGTGTGCTTCAGCTCTTAATGCTTTCAGAATTGTTTGATGGAGATGGCGGCTGCAGTGTTTTGTTTTTTATTGTAGAATTTTTCTGGAGGTCATACTACCTGGAATGTGCTCATTAATTCATATCTGCCATATGTATATGTAGATTTCTGTCCAACCTGTTTAGCTGACTTGTAAAAGCAGTTGTGTATTTCATTACAGAAAATTGTGAATTTAAGCTTTTCTATCACAACAACTTTTTATCCCCATCCTTACCAATGGCTGATGTTAGCATGTGTATGGCACTATGTGTCTGAGCATGGTATTCACTTTGGCTTTGTTACTGCAAAAGACTGAAAGATTAAACCGTGGGTTAATAAATACTGCAGTGCAAAAATACCAGTGTTCATATAACTGGTGTTTCAGGTCTAGACAAAGTAGCTTGCACTACTACATAGTCTGTTGCACACAATATTTCCAGCTTCCGACTCATTTAAAGAAGCAATTGAATTTGATTTTCTTCCCTTCTAGCTGTACGAGGGCCCCTATGGGAAGAATAACCTTCAGCTATTCTAATTTTTATTCTGAGCTGCAATAAAAATGTAGCATTGACCTCCTTGCAAATCTGTGTTTACTTGCCCATGTCCATGAAAGCCAATCTATATGTACTTTATAAGAAAAGTCTTAGGTATCCATAAGATTTTTAGAACTAGAATGTAATCTGTAACCTTTTACACGCACATGCTATGAACAGTGGTATTAAATGGTTAAGAATGTGCCTGAGATTTGTCTTCCTGAGGTGAATGAAGTGAGTGGCTATAATATCCTGTGTTTTTGCTCCTCAGGAGGCAGTGCTGTGTGAGGGTGAGTTGGTTTGGATAGTTCCTGCTGGTTTAGGCATTGCTGTTCCTGTACTGGCATGGCTGGGAGAAAGTAAAGCTCCAGCAGCTGCTGCATTTGCTGCTTTCAGCTGGGTCTTGGAACTCAGAGGAGCATTTTATTAATGATGTGAGCTTTGCTTTCTTGCTCTCCTTCTCCCACCCTTTTTTCTAAAGAGTTTTCCTAGCTGTTTCTGAGGTGATTATATTATTTTTCATTCTCTTGTCCACATAAGTTTATTCCTCTTAATTCGGTGAAGGAAAACATGGATGAGTTTCTGGAATACTGCAAGAGTAGACTTGAACTGTCATTCTTATGGAGCTCAAGGGAGGGGATATTTAGTTTAATTTTCCAAAGTAGAAGGAAGGTAGTTTTGAGAAGATTAGGAATTTCTGTAACTAATGAGCAGGTTGTAGGACATGGAATTCTTCTAGAGTTTACTTGATTTTTCATGCAGTTTAGGTGTGGGTAAGTTCCTGTGATTTTAGTTTGCTTAAATTTACAGCTGAGCTGAGGGTGCAGGGTTGGTTTTTGTATACCACTCATTTAGGAGAGAGGAGTGCTTGGCTTCACTTTAGTCCTTTGCAGTAAGCTATACATTTTCATCTCAAAGGTACTGTTTTCTTTCTCTACAGACTGTTCTTACAGTTCTTGAAAATAGAAATCCTTAAGTGTCTTGGTTTTGAGCAACAGCATCTTAAATCTGCTAGCAAGTCCCTATTGTAGATCTCCCATGCAATCTCTCCAAACTATTGCCTGCCTATGGGTAATTATAACACAGCAGACTGCTATGCTGTGAAAGTAGGACACAAGACCTTCAGCATAATTTTCTGCTTGCAGACGTTCCTGGTGGCATCTTTGGAATTTGTTTTCCCAAGAACATTCTCAAATACAAAATTAACAAATACTCCTTTTAAGCTATAAAATAATTATAGGCCATTACAAAATACATGGGAAGTTTCTGGCAATCAGAATATAGCCAGAGAATGTACCTGAAAGTGTAAAGTTATGCAGTGTACAGAACAGATGGGCTTTGATATAATGCCAAACACATATTTTGTGTTTCATCTATTAATTATTTTTGAGGATGCTTAGATTATTTGAATAGATAGTTCATTAGTATGTTTGGTCACTTATTTGAACTAACCATTTAATTTGAAGAATTTATTTATAATTTTTTTTGATCTTTCTTGGAAGACTCTGGGGTAGCTCTGCCTACATGGTGATGGTACAAAGGGCTTTGTGTGGATGCACAGAAAAAGTTTTCCGGCTGTAGCTTTTATTTTTTACAAATCTGTGGTCATCTGGTTTGTGTGCACTCTTTCTCTTCCCCTCTTCCCTCCTCCTTCCTCTTCTGCCTCCACTCTTCCCTGGAGCTATGAAGTTGTGTGGATTTTACTGAGGGAGCCCAGCCTGGATTGTCTCCACACCATCTGTCACCATATTGTTTGTTTAAATCCTTGAGATATTTTCTTCTGTACTTCACAGAAATAAATACATAAAGCTGCAGCAGCATCATTGGCTATTTATATTAGTTTTAGACTTAATGTCCTTAAGAGAAAACCCCCGTGCTTGCAATTGAGTTGCAGAAGCTAGAGGCACAGTTTGTAAAACTGGATGTGGTTTAATTCTCTGAGTGCAGAGCTCCAGTTCCTCAGTGTGTTCACCCCACAGCCCGGGGCCCCTCTGCCTTCTCAAGGGGGACAGCCAGCTGGGGCTCTCATGGCCCTAGAGAGACAATGCTGCTCATGGGTTATGCTCTGGTCCCTCCTCTCTTTCGAGGAAAACATTTTGTGCTCTTTGGTAAATGTGGGATGTATCTTCCTTTGTCCTGAGACTTGATACTCTGGATCAGGGAAAAGTCAAAACTTGCAGGCTCTGTGAAACCAGAACTAAGGAAATAAGATTGGTCAGAAAGGGGAATGTTTTGGAGAGGAATTGAAAGGTGCAGAAGAAATGCAGTATAAAACCTGAACAGCCAACAGGAAAATGAGTTTTGCTGATATGCAAATGTGATATTCCAAGCTGCAGGTGGAGGTCACTTGGTGCCCAGCAGCTGTAAGTTTGTGATACGCAGTTAACATTGTCTCCTTTCCCTACAGCAATTTCCCAAGTGATCAAAAAGCCTCGGTGTTTGGGAAGAGAAAGAGATTCTAGGTGTACAAGCTGTCTCTTATTTGGGGAAGAGCAAAATTCCTTTGGAGAAAGGTCTGTCCGTTCTGGGACTCAGCCATGAGGGATCCTGGGCTGAGTGGTACACAGGGTTCCCTGATCAACCTTTGTGAATGATTTAAACATCTTGAAGAAGCAACAGTTTCTAGTCCAAATTTGTGACTAAGATTTTATTTGAATACAAATTCTTTCAGCTTCACTTGTGGATTAAAGAAATCATTCATAAATGTATATATGTAGATGGTTTGTGTAATCCGTTTCTATTCCCTTCCCCTCTTCAACAGCTACAGAGACTGAACTAAAATTAGGAAATCTAGCAAAACATCTGAGGTCAAACTGGTCATAAACTTCTAGAGCATGGCAAAAACTCCATTTGATTGTACTTTGGTCAATCTTGCTTAGCAAGATTAACATGTATTTGGACAGGGGCAAGTTCAAAGCAGACATACACTTCCTTCTGGCTGTAACACACTGAGAAACACATCAAAGGGCTCTGGATGAGATTTCACTAAAACACTGTAGTATTCTGCATGCAGCTCCAAAACAATCTCAATTTCTTCTGTAAGTCATCTTTTGTTTCATATTTGGGCGTGATGAGACCTGAGAAATCAAGGTCTGGGTTTTTTTTTGGTATATATGCAGGTTCTTCTCTCTGCTTTCTTCTGGATTCCCTTGCTGAAGGTGGAGAAGGAAAGGTGAGATAAAAACAGGTGGTAATCTTCCATGCTTTTAATATTTTTCAAGTACATGAATTTATCTACTCCTCAGGATGGAGCCTACAGGTACTGGTGCTTTGGTGTGCTGCATTGGCTGACAGTAGTGTCATTTCCCAGTAGGATCACGTACACCCATTTTGCAGTAGCTTGGATAAAGCAGATTTTTTTCAGATCGAGACCATATATCTTTTAACTTCATGTATCCCTTGATTTGGGTTTTGGCTAAGCTGTCTTGGAGATGTGCTTCATTACCAGATGACTCTGCAGTTGGTGTTTTGGGCTTCCTGTCTCCATCATAGGTTTGGGAAAGTAATTTCCTTCTAGGCTTTTAAGGAAGATAGGCTGAACTGTTTCCTTGTCACAAGTTCATTACTGCAGCAGACTGAGAACACCAGCACTGGTTTTGCTCCATGGCCTCTGCTCAGTGTTTGTGGCTATTTATAACCTGCCTTTTGTGCATCTTGCAGCAAGATATTTCTATAAACATGTTTCATTCAAAGAATTGTTGGGTGGAAAGCTGCTTATCTTTTCCTTTTTTTTTTTCTTTTCTTGACAGTGGTAGTTTGTTTTTAGTGTCCTAACTTTTGGTTCAAGATTTCTGTAACTATTGCTACAAAGTTTTTGTCTATTTGTGCTGAGCAGTTTGCCTGTCCACGTGACTAAATTAGCAATGGGACTGCTTTGTTTTCACTGCATTGATTTTGTGTCTAGTGGAAACACTCTGTGTATGTGGAACCACTATGAAAGAAGAAAGGGCAGGGATTTTATAGCCACCTTTCAGCTCGACAAAATTTGCAACACAATTAGGTATGACAGAAAATAGAATTAAGGTAATCTGTTCTAAGTAACAAGTTGCTTTCAGGAGTTACAGAAACATATAATTACCAGAAAAATTGCATGTTATTTTTTGTATGTGAGGCTAATTAAGAGTTCTGAGTAAATTGTGTTGGCATAGGCATCAGAGCTATGTGAAGTACCTAATTGGGACAAGATAAGGCTTGTGAATGCATCATAAGAAAACAGATGCAAGAATTATGAGAAGTGTCTGTATTCTAGTCAAGTACCATTTAGGAGGGTCTGGTTTATTTTCAGCAGTCACATCATCTTTATAGGAAACAAGCTAACCCTGTCCTTTGTTTTGTTTTGATCTGTTTGCCATCCTCTCCTCTCTCCTTTATCTGCATTTTAGCTACTGTTACCTGCAAAAAGGCTGACATTTCCTTTTCTGGAATCTGGGTGCCAGAGAAAGATGATGTGGATAGCTCAGCTGCTTAGCATGTGAAACTTCAAGCTCTATCCCTTAACTATGTAACAGCAAACTGGTACCAAAGTTGCAAAAAGAGGTTGCTTTCTTCACTTGCTCTTAGACTGGATTTTCCTCACCGAGTCCACTGTCCATCAGCCTCCTTCACCAGACAAAATAATCTTAATTGGAGCAAATAAAAATTCCCTGGGGTCCCAAGAACAAAGTAAAAACTATGAATGTAAGACAAATCTATTCCTATTTAATAAGCAGGAAATAGAGGAAAGGAGTATAAACGGAACCAGGTGAGCTAGGGCAATGTTGATGGGGAGCTGAGGTGGTGATAAACCAGAAATAAAAATTACTGATGGAAGTGACTTTTTGTGAAGAAAACAGTGTGAGAAAGCCAGAATTACTCAAAATTCTGAACAGTTTCCATCTCTGTCTCTTCAGGGTTTCTGCCCTTGGGATTTTGTGCAATCCTTTTCAGTCCTAAGTCGTTCCTTCTGCATTAATTGACTGCTTTACATACTTGTACAGGGAGGTGCTTGCTTTTCCTGTTGCAATGTGGGGAGTCTAGGCTGTAGTTAACCATCTGGAAATTGATGTATTGGAGTGTCTACTTGTATCCATTCTAATGCAATTTAAAATTTCCTTACTGCTCTTGTTTTTTCCTTTAGTATAACCTCTGAGACAGGGTCAGTCTATTATGGGCTTTCCTGAAATAAAATCCTCCCTTCATTTTGCTGTGCTCTTGGCTGGCTACTGATGCTATTCTGTGCAAGCATTCATTTCTATAAAAAATTGAAAGAATTTTCAATAATTCTCTGATTTGTAGTAATAGAAGTACTTTTTTTTCTATGTATGTTTTTTTCTGTGTTCACTCTGTTCAGGTGCTTTGTGGGAGTGCCTACTACCTTGTACTTTTTAGGAACTGGAGTCTCAAAATATATTCATAATTCCCTTTTATAATTTAATTCAATTCTGAATTTCATATCTCCCATTAGGGCCTTTAGAATACTTGTGGACAGGACAGACTAACAGGAAAAAAATACAAAAGCAAATTTCTTCCCACAGTGTTAGGTGGTTTCTGGTTCTGCAGTGTGCCCTGTATGTGAATGTGTTTAGCTATTACTTTAAAAATACTGTTCTGAGACTCAGGTTCACTGGGACTTACCAGCTAAATTATGTGCACTGAACAAAGTTATGGATCCTGAGTGACATAGATCCTGATGTTGTCTAAGTGACTGGCTGTATCATGAGGTTGAAAATGAGCAGTGCCTGCAGAGAACAGAGCACAGGGAAGAGCCAGGCAAGGATAGCCTTGGCTCTTTGTGGAGTGAGCTTACTTGTGGAGGGCAAAATACAAGTTACATGATCCTCTACATACTTTGGGTTCAGTAAAGACAAAAATTGATCTTCATTGCCATTTCCAGATATGCTTATCTGGTCATTTTTACCAGTCTCAACAACTGCAAAAGTGATGTCACACCTTTTCTAACCTTTCTCAGGCTTCAGGCTCACAATCTCTTGCATTCCTGTTGTTCTTTGCTATCCATCACTATTTTATAGTGTAAGAGTAACTGAAATATTCCAATGATCAGTGGAAAAAGTGACACTAAATAGATGACTTAGGACAGGTGCAAATAATAAAAGAAAAATCACATTGTAATATCCTGAACAGTTGCTCAGTACCTTCTCACTCTACACAGATATTTTCAGATTCCCAGTTTCTCATAAAAACACATTGCATGATCTCTGAATAAAAATTTAAATGAATGTGCAGGAAGTTTATGTGGACCCAGCTGTCACCTGCAGTATGTGTGTCTTTACTGGTTGTTGAAAGCCTTACCAATCTTAGTGTGCTTGTTTAAATTGTTTAATGTTAGTCTTTCTGGTTGTTTCCTGGTACAGGATGACTCCTGGCTTAAGAGAAGCTGGTTTTTGATTTACTTTTTTCACAGTGTGAGGCAGAGATCTTAAAATAGTGAGAGATTTCAGGCAATAATAAAATGTAACAGCCCACCTCAGCTATCCTTATTCCAGTGTAAGCTGCAGTGGAGCCCTCAGTGGACACTGCCTGAAAGCAGTGGAAAACCTAAGCTAAAATAAGAACTAACTTTGCTCATTTCCCACACTCTACTGCATTTTTTAACTGTATAAAGTAGGTTATAGGCATTCAAAACCTCAGTTTTAAATAAGTTATGCAGAAAAAAGCTCTCTAGGTCAGCAAAGGCACTTCTAAAAGCTGAGGAGCATACCTCCACTAGGAAAAGATAGCATGCGGGTCATATACAAGTCTACGTGGAAAGCTAAAATCCTGCTTGTGGGATCCTGACTTTGGTGTGATTGATTTCATTGGGAAGTAAAGGACGAAGAGCAAGTGCAAAGTAAGCAAATGCTTTAAATAGTTAGTTCTTTAATGCTTATTTAATTGCTTTTCCTGAAGGTTTGAATGCTGCCATGTAAAGAGATAATGGAGGGAGTTTTTCCTTTCAAAGGAGGGGCTTAGTATGTTCTTTATGTAACAGCCATAAAGATGCAGACATAGTCTCTTACTATCTGAGATGGAAAGGCCAAGCACACAATAGACTTGAAGCATTTTCTGCTTAGAAGAGCAATCTCTAGTTAAAGGAATGATTTGGTTTGTTAAGGGCTCCGCTTGGGGTGTTCTCTCATGACTTGCTGGATTGCTAGTGAAATACCCTGTTGACAAACTAGTTGGTTTTATTTGAGTTAAACCTGGTAACTTATTTAAACTTCATTTTGATAGTTAGATTTCTGTCTTACTGGGTCATTTTGAGGTTTCATTTGCATATTCCACCCAGTTAAAAATTCTTGTATTTAAACAGCTTTTCTAATTCAGCTCAGATGGTGGAATATTTTCCTTCTTAACAAGCATTCTAGTTTGTATTTAAAAAAAAAATCTCCTTCCCTTAGTTTCTTTTTAAATCAAGTATGTACAGTAAGCTTGGCTCCCTATTGAGCTGGTTTAATCATTTGTTTTTTCCATCTGCAGAGAGCCAGTTCCCAAAGTAACTTCAAAGAGCCTTGCCTGAGTAAAAGCTTCCAGCTTTGGAGCAACACAGATTACAGAAATATGCTTATGCAACTGCTTGAAACCTCTGGCTATCTTGACATGGAGAACACAACTGAATATTTTCCTCTATTATTCTGTTACTATAGACCTTAAGTGTTTGTAACTGAGAGTTTTGCTGCCACTTTGCTTTTGCCTCCCGTGGTGACTGCACAGTGTGATGTGTTACACAAGTGCACAGACATGGCATTTGTAGGCTCAAGGGGATCACTGGTGTTCTGGGTCTTGAAGTGATCTCCTATATAACTCCAACAAGAAAGCAACCATAAAATTCAGCCTTGATGTAAATTGTCTGTAGACAAGTCTGAAGACTTGCAGCAGCAAATGCAGACTATTTGTAATATTATAGATTTCTGCAGGCTTTAATCAAATGATGAAGAGGCTTCAAGTGAAATGGCTCCTGGGAGAATGGTAACCTCCCTTCTTAATTTTTAAAATTTTCTATGTTGACATGTGTAATCTCTGTTTGCTGAAAATGAAGTCAATCCCCTGCCCAATACAGATAGATAGCTATGGGATGCATATTTTATGTCTAATGGGTATATGGTGTTTTTGAGTGCAGTAACAAATTTAAAGTAGTTAAAATTGCGTGTTTGTGAGGATCTGCTTCATATTAAGGTCAACATAAAAAATTTACTTTATTTCAGTGTCTTCCTCACTAGTGACTGTGCTTTATTCATGACATGCCAGTCCAGTGGTTGTCATAATAATTTTGGAGAAAAGCTGATTTTTTTTCATTTTTTCCTTTTTTTTGAGAAAACTATCTGAAAATTAGTGTGTCTGGGATTTGTCCCAAATTAATTTCCTATGGAGAGAAGAGTTATGAGTTTGGTCTCAGTACAACTACTCTTTTGGGTTATAATATCTGTCAGTAGAAATTCACGACTTTGGTTTTAACTGAAGCTATTTAAATATCTTAATTTTTGGCTTAATCGAATCCTTACCACAAGCAAATCTAATTCTGGCATACTATTTCAATTGCACAGACTTTCATTTCTGACTAAGGATTGGAAGGATTAACCCAGATTTTAGCAGCTCTCTCCATGACTGGGTGGATAGGATTAAAATCGCTGCTGCTCACTGTGGCTGTTTGTTCTAGTTTTTGATTAGTTATGTCTGTTGACCAGGATGGGAAATTTTTTGAGCTTAAGACTGCAGCTAAAAGAAGTATGGTGAATTCACTGGATTGCATTGTATTTTGATTAAAAATACAGTCCCAAACATGCTTTGCCTGTTTGCAAGGCCACGATTTATAGTTTAGTATATTCTAGATTAATTTTGTAGTTTGAATTATTAATAAACTTATCTTTCAGGCTTTAGAAAGATATATTTTAGAAAAAAATAATTGGGTAAAACAGGAATGGCATTAACCAAATTGTAACATCTTCTGAGGACTGGCTGAATGCAGCAAAAGTTTTTGGGCCAGAAGCTGGAAGGACGTTCCTATATTTCATTTCTATCAGTGCAGCTATTAGAAATAGGCACAATTTCACTATGCAGGAAGTAGAGAAATTTCTGGAATACTGTCTGTAATTAGGCTCCCACCTTCTAAAAAGTTCTGATCCTGTAATGAGCTTAGAAATTAGTTACTTCAGTGACCAGGGAATGAAAGTCTCACCTCCAGGAGATGAGGCGAGTTAGTTTTGTTTAATCTAGTAAAAATGAGCCTGGGAGAAGGATATGGTGGCTGGATGCAAGATGAAGAAAAACTGATTAAACAACATAAAATGAGTCAGAGGACTGAAACTTAGGTGGGAAATTGAAAGTGGTGAATGGTATTTAGATGGAAAATGAAGCTCAGGAATGGCAAGAAGCTGGCTGGTGTTATGATGGAAACTTGTCAATGAAGAAGGATGAGCATGTTCTTTCAGCATGGTCTTTCTAATTCTACATTCTTCTTTACATTTACAAAAAGCTTGAGATTGAGAAAACCATGCAACACTATAATATTGCCTCCAAATCTAGCCAGGCTTATATATAAATGTTAGATTTGGTAAAGGTGAAGTGGGAGGAGTAGGATCCTGATGTACTCCTTATCAGACAGTCAAGGCCTGTGCTCATCAGCCTTGGAAAGACAGATTGGCCTTGGGATTCTTGTTGGAATATGGTGAACTATGTTCTAAAAATTTTTAAAGCCTCATCTCATAGAAAAGAATATACTTTTAATTTCTGGGAAAATGTTATCTTTACCTTTTTATGTGAAGCCGGAGAACTTGACTTTTCTTTGGGTATGTCTGCCTTTTTGTATTTTGTTCTTTTGTGCCTCAGGCAGCAACAGAATTCTCAAGGGAGATGCGATGAAGACGTACTCTCCACTTGGAAAAACGGTGCTGTTTGCTGCCTGTCACCCTGGTCTATTTGGGATAAAGAGAACCCGTTAACAGCCCTGGAGCTACGTGGTTGGGAGGTTACAGTGTCCATAACAGAACCCTTGTGAGTTCTGTGCTCTAGTCTCAGCCTAAGCTGCCAGTGATGATGCCTGCACGTCAGACATGCTGTGCTGTGCTTTACATGACCTAAATTTGTGGGCAGTCTGGGTTGCAGTTGCAGCTGGACACCCAAAACATTACAGGTTTTTAATGTCTGTGCTGGACATTTGTTGCAATTCTGTGGTGGTATTTCAGTCTGTAAATAATCAGGTGTTCTAGACCAACCAACTGGTTTTGACACTGAAAAATATCTTGGTGAATATTCCAATTCTCATTTAAAACTTTGTTTCATGGACTAAAATATTTTTTTAGTTTTTTCTTTTGCTCTGGAGAAAGGGCTCCTACTGATTGCCATGACACGCAGGGGAATGTGCCATGGGCTAATACATATGCAGTGAATATAATGAGGTGATGATAATGTGATTATTGTAAGGTATCTGGTCAAGGGAGTAGAAATTGCTGTATAAGCATAATGATATTTTCTTTTCAGTGCTGTCCTGAGGAAAGGACGATTGCAGGTGTTGCTCACAGAGCTTGCAGAGTCTTCAGCTATGAAGGGTTCTTCAGAGACAACACACTTTATCTGGCCTTGTTGAGCAATTGGAAATGAGCGTCACTATTACTGAGAATTTTATTTCATTATTGAATAGCTCTTAAAAAAGGCTACAGAAGGCAATGCTTTTCAGAATCTGTAATTTTTGTGCAGATTCAAGCTGTGGAAGAATGGATTCTCAGTACCTGAGAGAAGTTCTCAGGTTGTGATATACAGCAGAACATTAGGAAAGGAAGACTGTAAAAGTTTAGTTATGCTGCATTATTTTCTTGCCTTTTTCTGTGGCTGTGTTTAAAGAACTGAAATGATGTCCTTGCAGGAATGGAATATTCTTCCTAAAACACTTTAATGAAGTGGGCAAAATCTTTTTTCTAATGATTTGCTGTGGCTGGAGAGGAAGGTTAAAATGATGTGTTAATGAATGCTGCAGATGGTCTACAACAAATGGTTAGAACTGTTTGTATTTTTTTTCCTCCAAAAAAGGTTGAACAGCAAATTGGATAAAATTCTGTTTCAAAGTGACCAAGCCTGTTTCTCCCCTGAAGCAATTCACACTTTTTCCAGACTTCATTAATACTGGAATTCTAATCTCTTTAGCTCTTACAGCTGTTTCATTTTCAGGAACCTTCAGAGGCCAATTATTTTGTTAAAAAATGCTTATTAATGAAAATATGTTACCATGTAGAAAGAAAAGGCCAATGCAGATGGAAAAAAAAAAAGTGCTTCAGAAAGCTTAAGGCTAGCTGTGCTTTTGGGACAGAAAAAGAAAAAATCAGAATAGCATCCTTCATTTTAGTGTTTTGAGTGGGTTTTTTTTGAGTGTGTGTGTTTTTTGGGTTTTTTGGTGTTTTTTTGCAATGGTACTGAGGTAAAAAGGATACATCTGTTTCCTTGTACTTATGTCATTAAGCCAGGAGATATGAAGTCATGGAAAAAGTTAGCATAGTCTTGTGAATCCTTGCCAGGCACCAGTTTCTTTGTGAAGAACATGCCTTAACCTCTGAGTTAGCAAAGGCATTATCACTCAGTGTTTGTTTTCACTGGTTTACTGAGGAGACCACATGCAGAGTCATGAAACAAAGTTGTGTTGCTAGCACAGCCAAAACTGGAACTGCTTCCATGTCCACCAACAAAGCTGTGTTTGGATTTTTCTTCTCTTGTTTCTTTTACCAACTGAGGTCTCAATTTTTGATTTTGAGAGGACCACCATCTCTGACCACTCTCAGCTTCGTGTTCTTCAAGTCAGTTGTGTCCTGATTCCCCTGATCCCTCCCCCATGCTGCCACTGTCTCTCTGTTCTAGACCTACTTTGCTGGGAGAGCTTTGGAAAAGTATTCTGAGTTTAAGTTGTCTCTTCCATTTCTTTGCTCTTTTGCTGCATCTGATCTAGTCTGACTGGCACACAGAAGCCCTCAGGGCCTCAGATGAGTTGCCTATGGTTTGCCTCTGCTTTAAAAGTGAGAGTTGGCCTCCTGCCTCAGTTTCGTTGGAAATGCCTTGGAATGGCAGCTGTGCTTTGTCTGCTACTTTGGACAGAAAACTTGCAGAATTTGCCCCATGTTTTTTTCCAAAGTGAAGATCAACATGCTGCAAAGAGAGCAAAACATTAAGAAACATCTAGCGAATCAGCAAATGAGCAGTGTGATCACTTATGTTCAATGGTGCTTTTGAAAAAGACCTCCATGCATTCGTATTTGCTAATTTTAGTCCAAGTTAAACATGATCTCAAAATCAGACCCTGATTTTCAAACTTGGCTGTTCTCAGAATAAGCCTGTAAGTTTATCAGTAACCGTCTGAATGGATATCCAGGAAAATTTGTAGTCCTTAAAGGACTGAAGTACAATACCAGGGCAGATATGAGTGTGTAAATAGCTCTTGCTCACATATGAACAATTGGTATGTTAGTTGCTTTCTTTGGTGTCATCTTCTATTGAAGTATTTACTTTCTGCTCTTGTCTTTAAGACGTGATTAATGAGCCTGTAAGTGATAAATTTACTCAAAAAGTGATGCTGGCGATATCCGTGACGGGGAATTTGAAAGGTTGCAGGCGTGACTCCTAGAGAAGGGTTATGTGGGGCAGGTTCCTTTGCTCCTCCAGGTACCAGGAGGTCTGAAGTTCAGGCTGGGACTTTGTCCAGAGGATGGTAAATCTTCTTTCCTAACCTTCATCTGTGTTTGGGAATTACAGCAGTTTTTACTTTGTTACTTCAGATGTGGACAGTTGAACTGTGCTGCAGTGTTACCTTATTCCATGTACTCTCTGCTCAGACACAGTTTTTGTGTATACTGGTAATATTTTAGGGTTGAAACAGCAGACATTAGCATATTCCCACTCTGGCACTTACTAACTTTTCCCATTTTCTCCTCGTCCAGTAGCTAGTCTGTTATTGACCCTACCAGGTATTTGAAAAATCTGTATTTTCCTCTGGCGTTTTGCTGTGTTGGTTAAAGTCCCACTGATCTCATTCTCTTTGGAAACTGCCTTGAGGAAGTTTTAAGTGATGAACTGTGAACTGTCTTCCACTGCAAAAAGTCTATCAGGTAAATAAGTTGGAAGTCCCAAATGAGAACAAATGCCCTAGTAGGACACTGGGCTTGAATATTAATTTTGTTACCAAGTGTTCCCAGTAGACTTGTAATCCAGTGGCTGTTCAAGTAATCTGATTTTTCAGGTCTGAATTATCAGTATGGCAACTAGTACCTATGAAATAATGTGTAGGTAATTAAATATTCTCCTTCTCTAACTTTGATTGGCCTTTCATTGTGGACAACATACCTTTGATTACTGGACAAGACAAAACAATAAACCAGACTAGTGTTTATTTCTCCTTAGTTTATTATGTACACACTTGCTTGTGCATCGACAAGAAATTGAGAAACTTATTTTCTCTGCAGGGACACGCTTTACTAGGGTAGATCAGTTGAGCTGAGATATATGCTGAAATGTATTGAAGTGATACCAGTGTTGGTGTAAGCTGTTCAGGAAGCCTTTGCATGCTCTGTGAAAAAACTCTGGATGTTGCATTAATCCACTACAAGTTAAATTGAAGCTATGCATGTCATTCACTAAAGCAGAAAGTACCTGGAATCTTGAATGATGCTTTTCTTTTCAAAGTATTTGTTCCTTTTATATTTGTAAGAGTATTTATCTCTGTGCCACTGGCCTATGAAAGAATAGAAATAAGTCCCATTCCTGATCTCCAGTTATTATCCTTGCATAATACCAGTTTACTGAATTGTTTAGGGGAAGTTATGACATCTTGTGTCACACAAAGTAACATTAATCAGAAAATTTACATGTTGGTACATAAGACTCCAACATAGTGCAGCAACAATCACATCACTGGATCTTTCTGTTCTTTAGTTTGAGAAGGGTGAGCAGAGAACAAAACAATCACTGGGCAAAACCCAGTATGAGGGAAGATCACTGTGCTTTGAAACCTGAAACAAAGCGAACAGCCTTGAAAGGAGGCTTGACAAACTGAAGTTGGCTGATGCAGCAATGGATGTGTGTGAAATTAAAAAGCAAACAGAGTTGTTTGTGTGCTGGCCATGCCTTTCAAGGAGAGAAAATTTGTGTTCCATCTGAGAATAATAACAGAGTGTGTCTGTAGAAGAAAGACAAAACAGAGAATTTTTGCCATGTGCCAGCACGCAAAGTAAGTACTGCAAGTAGTGTGGTATCGAATGAGTTGGTTTTAGCCCAGAAATATGTATCTTGTTGCCTCTTTTTATTGGATGGGTTATATTTTCCCTTTAAAGTTGCTATTTGTTATTAATGATAAATAACATTAGTTTATCTTACAACATCAAAGTTGAAATCGCAGCATTGGTGAGACTATGGGAAGAAGTTTGGTTATGGGGGAAAAATAGATATGTGAGGTATTGTAGAGGGGGCAAAAGCACTGACATTTCTCATATGCATAAATGCATTTTCTGATTACCACATGAATGGTGTTATAATTGCTAAAAGAAATGTTTTATATAGTTCATGCTATGAAATCAATTATTTAATGTAGCTGCATGTTGTATGCAAATACACTGCCATCTAAGCTGCACTTCCCACTTCAAGGATGCTGAGAGATGAAAACAGTGTCTACATAAAAGAACAATCAACAGCTACTTACCAAAGAAGTTTTTAAACAGGGATCTCAACTGATATTACTCCTGTTTGTGCACCTGGGGCAGGAAATTTAGGTGTTCACCAAAGATTGTTCTTGTCTGGAATGCCCTTGAAGTGGTAGTTGCAGTTAACTGTCCCTCTCTTGGAATATAGAATAATTTCTTTCTTAAAAGAAAGCAGAACAGTGCTTTGTTTAAAGACAACTGATAGCTTGCCTCTTCCAAATTGTGAATAATGCCAGGATCCCCATCTTGGCATGCACTACTGAGCTATTTTCAGGAAAGTGCAAATAAAAGCTGTAATTCCTCCTGGCACATCAGGGGTGTAATGGAGGTGTCTGGCAGCATTTCAGTAAAACAATTAGGATTAGTGGAAAGGATTCCCTCTAGGCATGACTGTCAGTCAAAGTATAACTAGAGGGTGAGAACCTACCCGGCCTTGGTACCTGCTGGACAGCAAGTTTCAAGCCCTTGCCAGCCAGCACAGGTGACATGTAATGCTTGTCCCAAGGTTTTTGGATTTACAGCTTGCATGCCTTACAGGCAAGGTGCTTGAAAATTAGATGTTACAGTCTCTGAGATGAGGCAGAACTTCAGATGTTTCAGTGTTTGCAGTTTGTAACAGGGCATGTGGCAATGGAAGGCAGCTGAGATGTGGCTAAATTTTGGGAAGAGTTCTAGAATGGAGTTATTTATTAAAAATAAGTTCTAGAAAGATATCTGAAACGCCGTTTGGCTCTGGTTGCACAGGAGCATGATGACATGATGATTCATTTGCTTTGTATAAGTTGAATTAGCAGAAGCACCTGACAATTGTCACTTGCACCTCCACAGCTCACTATAGGGAGTGTAACCAATGACATGGAAACAGGTACTTGAATGCTTCCTAGAACAGACATGACCAGGGACATTACAGCACCTGGCCAGTGAAAATTCTGTTTCAAAGGTTTCATAATAAAGTGTTCTTCTGCAAGCAGAGTGAAGTTTGCTTTCTCCAACTTTTACTTCTGGCAATTCAAGGTGGTGACATGTCAAAAGCACTCGTTACAGTGACATTAATGGTGACAGTTCCTTCAGAGTGATTGCCTTCTTTTATCAGAGAACACAGGCAGGCCTGGTCTACATGGAGCTTGCCTTGAGGGCACAAGCTGCAGCTTTATACTGCGGATGGGTATCTGGAACTTTCGTTGCTTAATTATTTAAAACATGTAATAAAAAAAGGTGAGGATTATTATATTCCTAATTGAACTTGTAAAACATTATGATGGTCCATCCTTCTCTTATTTTGTATGTGGGAGTTGGCTTTTTAGATGGGGTGTATAGAATAGGGCATGAAAATGTTGTATCATTATTTTCTTCTTTTCGTGTTTTAGTGACTTTCCTTAAAACAGTTTTGCATTTCTTGTTGCAGCATTAGAAATGTTTTCCTTTCCCCTGCAAAGTGGAGAGCCTCAGGGCTCTGTACTGCACTGGATTCCTCTGCCAAGGCACATCAAAGTACGGAAAATTCCAATATTATTTCCTTATGGTTGGAGTCCACCTTTATCTTGGACTCCAGTGCTCTGTTTTGCTGTCAGTTCTGGTAGTGCCCTACCTCCCAGTTACACCATAAGGCTGTGCTTGAACAGGTTATTTGGGCAAGGGGTCTCCTTCAATTGACTCCCAAAACCATGTTACCCTCCTGGTCCCTCCTCCCAGGAGTTCCAGTGACAGCTCTGCTGCTGGAGATCTCCTAAATAATTGGTTAAAGCTGCAAGGTCCCAAATCCAGAACAGAACATGCTGTTTCATTCCAGGCAGTTACCCATGGATTGTAGAATATTTAGCTGATGGCGTGAAGACAGATTTTGTAAAAAAGCTCCTGCATCCTTTAGCTCTCTGCTGGAGATTACTGGGTGAGATTGCTTTAAGCACGTTGTATTCAAGTATTTTACGTAACGGGGAGTAGAGAGAAGGCACGCAAGCATCAGGAAAGTAAAACTTCTGGTTGTAGCTTTTCCTGGTCCCTACTTCTTAAGATTTCAAATTTTCTTTCTTATTTCAGGAGCCCATTTTGGAGCAATGTGTCTGTTGTATATGGGACAATTTCTCTGGGCTGTTTATTTTTTTTTTGTGTTAAGATATGTAAATGAATCTTCCTTTTTCCACATGCAGTTACCCTGAAGATTAGCCAGACTTAGTGAGACTGTTCTGTGGCAGGTGTAGGGTTTAATTTTTAATGTGAATTAAGAACTTAGGTAAAAATAGTTTTAGTTTTTCTTTCCACTAGACTACCCTACCAATTTTTCTAGCTATAATGTGTGCTATCCAGCCCACTTTCTCCACTATTATCTGTTTCCAAACTTTGGTTAAATGCTGGTATAAAGCAGTGTGAAGTCAAGGCTGATTGAACAGAAAGCAGTTTTTATAAAGTATGTGAGTTCCTTTTCTGACATTCAAGGTTTTCGACAGTGTATCAGGATGCACTAAAATTTGCCTTCACGTGGAGAGAGTGGATTTCTGCAAAAAAGAACCCATGCTTTAATTCAGATTAGGTATCTTGATTTAAAAAGCATCTTTCTTTTGTCATGTTTAACATGCATCCTCTATACTTAAAAAATTGAAATAGAAATTGAGGGTGTGGAAGAAGAATATTAAGGTTAACTAAAAATTATGGATCAATTTTAGGTTTATTTTTAAAGAGGGGTTTTAAAATTGAAAATGGATGTTAATTTACACTTAATGTAATAACTTAATGTCTTACCTCATATAAACTATTTTTGTATGAATAAATCCCATTTATTTGATGTTTTTAATAACTTTGGTGTTCTTTGTGCTATAATTAATGTTCATGCATAACTGTGCTGCTGAAGAGATAAAAAGTGAAACTGGAGGCTACAGTAGTCATTTGGGAGATGACTTAAGCTGTGGGATAAACATAATAGTTGGGTATATTTGCTGGAATGATCTGTAGTGGTTGGAAGTTACAATTTAGAAATGAGACCTGCACTTCCTAATGATCCCTCTGAGATGCCTTTGATTATCTGATCTTCTGAATATTCAGGAAGAAGTGTAATATCAATTTATGTCTGCTTGAAGTATTTAAGGATGACTGATGGTAGGTGTGATGCTAACCATAGAACTTCTTACAAAAATTGAAATCTGGGACTTGGCTTCAATATTTTTCAGAAGATGAATTTTTTGTGCAAAAGAGTTCCCTTTGCAAGGGAATGTTTTGCGTCCTTTTCTGTGCTGAAGGTGAACAAAACGAATCCCCTGGTTTGTTACACTGAGGACCCAGCTTAGAGCTAATTCTTTTGCAGGCTGCTCGAGGTGTGTGAATGTGTCAGAGGAGTGCTGCGCCTGTGGCTCCTGCTTCTACAGATGATGGCTTAGTAGCCATCATTTCTCTGCTGGAGCATCATTTGCTGCCTGTGTGAGGCTTCCAGCTGCAGGCTTCAGGGACTGTCAGAACTGCTTGTCTTATGGAAAAACTAAAGTACTCTCCAGCAGGAACATCTGAATCAGTCTGTCTCTGTGAAGTTGTTCCTACTACAGCTGTAGCTGCTCTGGACACTTCAGAGCCATGGCATGTTGGTTCTGTGCAGCTGATCCAGTATGTGGGTCTCATCCATGAGCTTAAATAAGACCAGAATGGAAGTCTTCAGGTGTGGGACATGTACTGGTACTGGGCACAGGCATCAGCTTTCCGTGTTGAGTGACTGGTTCCACCACTGGAGTCCCAATGGTAGCAGCCCTGGGATGTGTGTTGGGGCAGGAACTCAGTCTCTGTCACAGTGCAGTTGTAAGGGAAACTCCTGTTGATCTGTTTATAACAACTCTTGAGGGTCTCCTGGTTGTTTCTAAAACTGTGTGATTCATAACTTCATCAGATCCATATCCCCAGGAATTCTCTTGTGTGGGAGTGTGCAGGATAACCTTGGGAGGAATTGTGAAGGTTTTTCATTTTGGTCTGTTTAGAGCAATGCAATAAGAATAAAAAGGACTTATAGTTGTGATGACAATTATGATTACTGGTTTTCTTCACAGTTTAGCACCAGTAAAGTGCATCTCTTATATAGGGCAAGCCATGAGTTGTGAAATGACAATGCAGCTTTGGTTGCTCTAGGTCAGCATTGATGTATATTGGATTTCAGGATCTATGAATGTCAGTCTGCCACATCATTTATATTTGGGTTTATATTTAGTTTTTCTAGTTGAGTAAACTTAGAGTTTGTGGAGGTGCTCTGGACTTCAAATGCCCAGGAGACAGAATTTCAGCAGTTGCAATCTTGTGCCTCACTAAAGAAGTAAATCTTCCTTGGCAGTGTCGTGACTGTATCAAATGCTTCTGCTCAGAATTTCTTGCTGATGAATGTTCTTTTGTCCTAAGATCACGAATGCTGTTCCTGCACACTATTACAACTTGCTGCTTGGTGCAGGGTACATGTGGACATCCCACTGACTGAGTTAGAGTAAGATTGTTCCAGAATGATGCCTGACTTTAGGGGTTTTGTTCAGAAAGGGTTCACTCACTCAGTAGTCATCCCTAAATGCTCTGTTACTGGGATGCTTGCCAGCTAAGGTCATGGAGCTAAACAACAACAACAAAACTGAAAACAAACCCAAGAGGCCAAATGTGTCCATCTCAGTGTAAATCACAAGTACCATGAATCCAAGCTGGATTTCCTATCCATAATCCTACCAAACCTGGGACATACCTGGTTTTCCAGTATTATATCCATACTGCATGTGCTTGGTTGCACAATCCCTTCTTAAAAACTTCCTGGCAACCTTGCAGGGGGCATGATGTTTTCCTTTGTGAAGGTGGGACAAGACAACTTGAAGAGCTGTGGGGGTTTTCGGTTTGGTTTATTCTGCAGGCTGTTTTGGTGTGTGTGACAGCCTGCCTGGGGTCAGCCCTACTACCTCAGTTCTCCTCTGCCAAGGTAGAAGCCAGCTCCGGGAATGCACCGTGTGAGCTGCAGTGAACCTGCCTGGACACTGGCACTAGGAGAGAGAGGAGAAAGCCCCATTGCAAAGTTTTTGGGAAGGTTTCGGGAGACTGGGCAATAAAGAAATGAAGTGTCTGCTTATGGTTGGGACTGAGACTTTTTTGGGGTGGGTTAGAGACAGGAGAGGATTAGTGTTGCTGCCTATGGCAGGATTGTTGTCTGATGCAGGTCACATAGTGGATCTATATGTACATATGCGATGAAGGGAATGAGATGAGGAAGGAGAAGACGGATAGAATTGTTTGGCTTTTTTAAAAAAGAATTCCTGGACTTCTGAGCAAATGCTTTTCTTCAGTCAGATCCGTTGCAGTTCATGCCTAAAGTAGTTTTTTTCCCTAGCTCATCTGTAGTTCTCCTCAGTGCACCTTTTCCCGTGAGAGGAGGGAGAGCAGCTTGCTGCTGCGGGAAGAGAGCATCTGTGAATAACTTCTAGTCATGTTCCATTCTGAAAAATCAATACAGCTGGGAGATTTCAATCTGAGGCAGTATGCTTGTTTTCATCTACAGCTCACATGAAACCTAAAATTTATGTGCATATTTTTCACAGAAGCTCCCATCTGTTACTTTAGAGCATGTTTTCATATGTATAAATAAGCTTAATTTGCAGTTGAGAGAACATAAAAAATTACCTATAGGCTCTGTAGGTACCTCAGGGATTGCCTTCTGCAGTAATGTGGTGAAATGAAGATTGTCCAAGAGTTAGTATTAATGACACAGTAATGCTTGTGATGAAGGATCAACTTAGGTTGAGATTTTATTTTACAGTTTAAATTAAGAAAGGTATTTTTAGGAACATCTTAGTAACTCTTGCTCTTGCTGAGAATTTGGAACTAGTGCAAACTTACCTTCTTTGCCTAGGATTCTAGTTCTTAAACTTTCTACCCCACAAATATATATTCCGTTCCACCACAATTGTGCTTTTCATGTGTAATTTACATTGCAGGTGAAGAGGGTCCATAGCTTTAAGGGACTGACTATGCAAGTTCTCATGAGATCTTTAAGTTTTCCAGACTGCAAACCAGTATCACGTCATGCAGCAGAAATCACCTCCCTTCAGTTATCCTTCTCTCACAAAGCTTTCCTGCTGTTTCCTAAAAGATTCTCACAATCTTCTTGTGTTAAATATTAGAGACTTTTGATCAATAGCCAGAGGCCTGTAAGAGTCAACTGGAGTGCAGGAAAGTGAATTGGGAACTAATTCTATTTGTGTGTCAGAAATGGGCGTCAGCTCCAGGCTGGGGGCGGAGATGGGTGGACTTGTAGAACACTCTCAGTGCCAATCTGATTTGTATAATCCTCTTGACTAGGAAGTCAGAGCCTTCGTGGAGAGAAAGTCTTGAGTGGTAGATTTAAAGCCTCGTCTAGGATCAAGTAGGAACTGAATCCTGGTAGGACAAAGAAAGCATGTCTAATTCTAGGAGTTTCACCTGAGTTGAAGAAACAGCAAGAGAAAGGGAAAGCTCTCTGATTGCAGAAGTAGCACAGTGGAACACTTAGAGGAAGGTTACTGATTGAAACCTATCAATGAAGGGTTATGCAGTAATAGTCCTCAAAGCCTCTTCTGTTCCATTTGGATGGCTCAAAAACATCTTGTCTATAAAAAATCCCTGTTTTTCACTGTTATTTAACAACAGCAGGTAATATTTTCTCAAGTGATGCCTCAGTAAAGAAGAGACCCTGCTTTGCTCCCTGCTCTGACTGGGGCTGTGCTTGGCAGGCCTGTAACTGTATCAGCTGTACTTGGCAGTATCCCAAATGTTGCCGTGCCCACACCCGCACCTGTCTGAACTGAAAACTAGTTCATTTTGAAAAGTTAGTGGGATTGAGAAATAGTGGCCCATTTTGCATGAAAGAGCAAGTAACAAATGTTAATGTGCAGTGAATGTGTCAAAAAGCATTAATAGGAAAATAGTCTGTGTTGGGAAACAATTAAACCTGAGCTGATGAAGGAAGCTCACTGTACTGTGAGATTACCTGCCAAATATGCTTAGACAAACAAAATGTGCATTGTAAGTAACATTTCATGTCTTAGCTGTGACCTTAAGTGAAATTTTAAAGGAGTGTTTAATGATAAAACTCATGAATTTGTGCAAGTTATTCCTGAGTGGGCTTTGCAAGCTTTAAGAACTAATAGAGGAGCAGCACAAACTAGGTTGAAAAGGTCTTTTTCCCTTTGCTGCAGTTGTGGGGTCCTGTTATATAATGAGTGATCTAGATTAAAGTTGCTGACATTCAAATAAAGGCACCCAGTGAGAAAATCCCAGCAGTTCTCTCACTGGTTCTTCTCACACTTCTAGAATGTATTTTACACTTTCTTGAGCAGATGAGACTGAGCTCTCTCATAATGTTTTCGTTACTCTATAAAAAAAGTGCGAAGCAGCCTTCTGTAGAGAAATAGGCTGGAGTCACTAGAGGTTCTCTGACGCGTTCTCAGTCTTCTTGATTTTCATGACTCTTCACCGAGAACACCTGAGGCCTATTTTAATAATTACAAGCTATGCATTTAATTTTAAGTAATGGTTGCTTACAGATGAAATACCCAATATAGATATATCAGTGTTAGTTAAACATCCATCAGAACTGCCACCTGGTCCTGCCCAGTTTCTCACTGTAGGTAGGAAAAAAGCTCTGAAGACTGCTGGCCTTGAGGCTGCCACAATAGATATGGAACCCATGGTGATTCTGATGATTTGTTCCTTAAACTCTTTGTAGGATTCTGCAGTATAAACTGGATATTAGATGATGGCAAAATGGTCAGGGATGAAAAGCTCTATCCATTGTCTCAAGAAACATTTAAAACTAACTTTAATTCCATACTTTTGGGGACAACTATCTGAATAGGAAATAGCTCTAGATATGTCATATATAATTTTTTATTGAGTTCCTTGAAATAATTTTTTTTCTCTCAACTTCTGTGTAAAAATAGACAGGAAAGTAAGCCAAATAATTTTTACCTGAACCCAAATTCCTTATGTTTGTGTTTTCAGTGCAAAATTTCAGCATGATCCTTTGAAGAGAGTGTTGGGCTACTGTACTTGTGCAATGACTGAGGAAAAAGAATTGCTGACAAAGAAAGACTCATATCTTTATGGCAAAGGAGCTTATGAAAGTCTATGTTGGAAATTGGTTTAGATCTTGCCTGTAAATAGAAACTGTATTTTTCAAATGAAATTTTGTTTGTTTCTGCCCTTTGCTCTCTACTTTTGAATAAGACATGAGTCAAGCTTAATCCACTTCTGCTTCTGAGTTATGAAGATAAAAGAATGAGGGGATAATTTGAGTGATCCAAGGAAAATGATTTATCTTCCTATTAGATCTGCTGTTAAAGGTAGTTTATTGTATTAGATCACCCCAGCCAGTGGTCATAAAGTTCCAATTCCTATCTACAAACCTCACCAGTGATGCTTAACTGTATCTATAGAACATGGCTTAATCATCTCAGTAAATACTGCATCCAGTGTGAAATTTGCTGGATCCTGTGTGTGTAGATACAGATACATTTGGGAATGTGGTGAATAAGTCTCACTTGCCCAGTGTTATTCTCAGGAACCTGGCTGTATCCAGAGAAACAGAATATCCCCATTTTTTGATCTTGGTAATACAAGCCATTTTTCTGATAAATCCTGTATGAAGAAAGGATCTTTTTTCATGCTTCTTGGAAGCCCTTCTTTCCTTTCTGTCTTGCCATGCATGCTTATAGTCTCTTCTAGTCTTCGTCCCCATGGCTGGCTTTGTACTTGCCAGTTCACATGTCT
Organism: Ifrita kowaldi; assembly: GCA_013398055.1. Classification (NCBI taxonomy): domain Eukaryota; kingdom Metazoa; phylum Chordata; class Aves; order Passeriformes; family Cinclosomatidae; genus Ifrita; species Ifrita kowaldi. The sequence goes on along the minus strand of VZRS01003312.1, from coordinate 867,844 downwards.
GCACTATGAAGGAAGGAGATCTTGAAATCCAGTAAGCTTCAGTACTATGAATTTAAGGTCTAATTAATATTTACAATTCCTTTAGTTATTTTTCTTGTGCTTAAATTAAGAATTCACGTTCCCTGAACAGCTATTGAAGAGCAGGCGGCCATTCAGTGGACCTAAGTCAGACTTGGTGCAGTGTCCGTGTAGGAAACGTAACCACTTAAACCAGATGTTGAAAATGGTGATGTCAATATCTTTCTTTCCTGATCCGTTTCATTAGATAATGTACATATCATTTCTACTTTGTATTGTGAGTTTAACTTTTAATTCTGTTACTGCCTTTAAATGCAAACCATTTCTTTTCAAATTCGAGTCCTTAAACGATGTTTTTCCAAATCAAATATCACGGTAAAATATATTCCCCCAGCGGCTTGGTACAGTGTGAAAATGTGCGAATAATGGATACATTTGCAGTGTACATCTTCCTACCAGATGGTACTGCTCAAATTTATAGTGTGTTGCATAATTGCTTTAGAAGAGGCTGAATGAATTTGCTTAATTTTAAAATTTCTTTTGTAAATGTTGAAGGATTTTTCCTGCAATGTGTGATGGTAGTTCATCTCCAGTTTTGCCACAGCACTGATCTGGACCACAGACACCCGAGTTAAAAGAAGATACATCATCTTATCTGTTACTGGTTGGAGGACAAACAGTTTTTGATTGTTAAGGAACAGGTTTAGCTGTTGATTCTGGCATATCAGTAAAATAAGCCTTTTTGCCTTTGGATCTACAATTCACTTGATTCAATGCTTTGGTACTAGGAATGACTTTGGTTGATTATTATAAGAAAGCTTGGAAAAATTCTTTTCCTTGCTGCTTCCCTCAGATTTCTGTTAGGACATTTGAGTGTCCAAGCTGTGGCCTTGCACACCAGTAGCTGTTAGAATACAGCATTGAGCTACTTGTAATGTGTATATTTCCTAGTGAGTCAGAAATTACTGTGGAAGCTGAGTGATGTTAGTGTTGGCTCAGGATGCTATCTCAATGAAACATATACTCCTTCAAATGTGCTTAACAAATTTAGAAAAATTCTCATGTTTCTTAACATTGTGTTAAATGCAAAGAAAACCAATAAAACTGTCTGAGAGAAAATGCTTGCAAAAGCATGCTGGGTGAGTCACTTTGCAGAAGCAGATGTCTTCACTGCTTAAAATGAAGACCACTTGTAAAACACAAACTTAGAGATGAGTTATCAGGCTTCTGCCATTCTTGACCTTGGACAGAATTCTGTGGATGACTAACAACCCATTTGCAAATATAATCTGTGTCTGATTTCAGCTTAAGGGCAGTTTACTTTGGAGGAGGAAGGAAGCAAACATCAAACACTTATGGTAAAATCAAAAGGTTTGTTTTGATTTTCTCTGAAGCTCTATCTGCTGTTTTCTAGTGGAGTAGAATGGAATAAGATCTTATTTTATAACTTGTTTCTGCCCAGCATTTAATTCACTTTTGGTTTTGACATGAACACTTGGATCCCTATAAGTCTGTGGGATCTGATGGGATTCATCCAAGAGTATTCAAGGAGCTGGCTGAGGCCTCAAGGGTTTTTGAAAGGTCTCAGGAGTCTGGAGAGGTACCAGTTTACTAGAAGCTGGCTAATGTCCAAATTTTCAAAAAGGGCAAGAAGGATGATCCTGCTTGATGAGGCCTGATGATCTCACTTTGATGCCTGGTAAAATTACACAGATCATCATTCTGGGAGTTATTGAAAAACATCTGAAAGACAGCTCAGACATTTGTCACAGTGAGCATGGGTTCATGAGGGGAAAGTCCTGCTTGACAAATTTCATTTCCTTTTATAACAAGGTAACTCATCTAGTTGATCAAGGGAAGCGAGTTGATGTAATCTTTCGGGGTTTCAGTAAAGCTTTTGATACTGTCTCTCACAGGATCTTTCTGGACAAAATGTCCAGCTCACAGCTGGATAAACACATCATGTGATGGGTGAGCAACTGGCTCATGGGTTGGGCAAAGGGTTACAGTGAATGAGGTGACATCAGGCTAGTGACCTGTCACTAGAGGGGTTCCACAGGGCTCCATCCTTGGCCCTGTGCTCTTCAATGTCCTCGTACATGATTTGGATGGAGTACTAAGTTTGCTGATGATACTAAATTGGGAAGAGTCATTGATTCCCTTGAAGGCAGAGGCCCTGCAGAGAGATTCTGACAAACTTAGAGGGTTGAGCAATCACCCACCATGTGAAGTCCAACAGACAAGTTTCAGATTCTGCGCCTGGAATGGGGCAGACCTGGATCTCCGTACAGACTGAATATGAGTCAGCAGTGCCCTGGCAGCCAGGAGGGCTCTTGGGGGGCATGAGGCCCAGCATTGCCGGCTAGGCAAGGCAGGGGCTTGTCCCACTCTGCTCTGCGGCGGCCTCACCTTGGATGTTGTGTGGTTTGCAGTGCCATGGATCAGAAGGATCTGAAACTACAAGAGAACATCCATAGGAGAGCCATGAAGCTGCTGAAGGGTCTGGAGGGGAAGCCATGGGAGGATCAGCTGAGGTCTCTTGGGTTGTTCAGCCTGGAGAAGAGGAGACTGAGGGGGAGACATCATTGTGGTCTTCAACATCCTCATGAGGGGAAGGGGAGGGGCAGGCACTGACCTCTGCTGCCTGTGACCAGTGACAGGACTTGACGAAACAGCTCTGGCTGTGTCAGGGGAGATTTAGGTTGGATATTAGGAAAAGATTCTTCCTCCAGAGGGTGGTCAGACTCTGAACAAGCTCCCCAGGGAAGTGGTCACAGCACCAAGGGTACCAGAATTCAAGAAGCGTTTTGACAACACTGAGCACCTATGACTCTTGGGCTGTCCTGTGCAGGGTGAAGAATTGGACTCAATGATCCTTGTGGGTCCCTTCCAACTCAGCATATTCTATGATTCTATTATAACAACTTTCCTAAGCATAGTGAAATACGGTCTTTAGATGAAAGCTCTCTGCCTTTTATTTGTTTCAGGTTATTGTGCAAAGTTTTTAAATTTTCAGTCTTGTGTTTATTATGTCTTCCTCTCATTGAATTTGTAATTCTTTTTTTTTCTTTTCCATAAATTCTAATATCACTGCCACCACTTGTCTGAAACTGAGTCAGAACTGAGGTGATCTAATTAAAATGCAAATAGAAAACTCTAATATTTGAGTACTAAATGATGCCCATCTGGTTTGAAATCTTAAGAATAAGAGCCCAGCGTAGTGCTAGACTAGCTGTCCTGTAATGTTGATTACTACTGAATGTTCAGAGAAGCTGACAGCATCTTTGTAGTTTTTCTCTTCAGATGAGAAGGAAATGTTTTGGTTGGTTTGGAAAACCTTTGCAGTGTAGCCATACACTCCTGGTCAATATAACTTTGTTTCCAAGTGGGCTGTGTCTTACAATGAAAGAGCCTCTTTGCAAAGTTAGCTCTTTACATTTTAACCTTAATAGCTATCACCAAATTTTCTTTCCTGGTAAAAAACTCCACTTGGCTTCCATCTCAAGAATTGCATAACAAAATTCCTCTCACAAACTGTGCAAATATTTCAATAACTACTGCTTGGTGCATACAATATTTATTTCAAAAGGATGATGTGTGATACGCTGTTTATTTTCATGGTTAGAACATTTCCACTGTTTTTGAACCTATTCAGGGCTATCTCATGCAGACTTTGACTCCTCAGGCAGCACTCCTAAATTCAGACAGCTCTTACACTGTGGTGATGCTCCTCTTTCATCCCCTTAGCACAGCAGACAGGAGTGTCTCTGTCAGCCTTCACTTTGCTAGGCTAAACCAGACGGTGGGATGGGTTCTTGGTGCACCCTGTTGTTCCTGTAACCTTTCTCTGTACTTGTACAGTTTCAAGTATCTTTCCTGAATGTGGGCAACAAGAATTGTACAAAACAGTGTTTCAGCTGTGTGTTCATTGGTGCTTTGTCCACCAGCACTAACATTTCTGCAGCTGTGCTGCAAATACGACCAAAGCATCCTGGGATGAACTTTTCACATCACATTGTGATCAGTGATTTAATTTAATTCATGGTAATACATTTTGGTAGTGAAACAGCACACCAGTGATACGTGAGGTATCTTAATGTTGTTGACCTTGTCTACAAATACACAATATTTATTTCTGCAATAAATGTTTACCAAGGACAGCTTTTATACTGCTTAAGAAGCATGATTTTTCAAGGTTAGATAGTGTTGAATCTACATTTATCTTCTGAATTCAACATACGACACAGGAACATGCTCATTGTAAGAGGCTGTGGATTCTTTTGTATGCTGGGAGCAAAGTGGGAGCCTGGTTCTGCTTCAGCTTGCCCTCCTTTTTCCCTATGTTTACAATGCTGTTCACATCCTTAATTTGATAAACCCAACAAAACAACTTTCAATGCATTTTGAGTAGTATCCAGAAGACTCAATAAAGGAAGCCTTAGGTTGAGACAGCCTGTTTACCCCAGTTAAAATACTGTAAATTCACGGTACCTTCATGGTTTTAGCTGAACAGCTGGAGTAAGACTATGGTTTAAAAACACTAAATGTAAATAATTCAGTTTCATTTAGAACAATGAAAGTTTATCTGTTTCTTTTTATAACTTCTGAGAAGTTTCTGGGACATACTCTTTTCCATAAGGTCTGTGGGTTTGTGCAGGGGGGATTTGTCAGGGCTGTAAAATTAACCAGATTGTTTCTGTCCTTCCTTTTCTAGATGATGAGATGTAAGTTCACATTATTAAAAAAAGCTAGTTAAGATATATCATAAAGAGGTGACTGCTTTGTTCATTAGAGAAATGACAAACTATTTTTAAAACCATTCAAAACTAATTTAAACTTTATCACTTTTAGTTCATTCAAAGGGAATCATGGTGACCTCTTTGGTTCTAAAATGTTGACACAAAAATACTGCTGAAAGGGGCAAAATATGAACTACATTAAAAGCACAGCGGTGACAGCAGTTGCCACCTTGCTGCAACTAATTTTATGGCTTTTTAGTATAATAATTTCTTTTGTAGGATTTCCTAGAGAAATCTTGAAATGTAAAAAAAACCAAAACCAAAATCTGTAGAACTGTGTTAAGATTGCAGTAAATAAATAATAATAATAAAACCTATATAGCTGCTTTAATAAACTAGTGTTCACATTCTGGTCCAGACAAGATCTGTCAAATTAAACACTCATTAACACCAAATTAACCCTTATTTTAAGCAGTATCTCTTTTGGCCAAACTCTTGTCATTGGTGCTACTAATGACTGTATGCTGAGAATCTACTGGGGACTATCTTAGAACAGTTCTACACGTGCCAAGACCAGCTTCCCATGATCTTCCTGGCACTCTGATAAGTGCATAACAATTGAAATGATACCTGTCATTCAATTTGTCTGTATTTTGGTAATTGCATAGCTTGCTGAACTTTGTTCTGAATCTGTAATTAGCTACTTCTAGCAGAAAAATGAGTTACTATTCTAGTCTACCCAAGACTCATAATTGACTAAATTTGGATCTTCCAGGAGTCAGTATGTCTGTCTGTATTTTAGCCTCATTTATAACTTCATGGAAGACTGATCTTTGCTTTGTACTTCATGGCCCATTGTGCTCCATAAGGTTAAGTGTAGCCTGCTCTCTGTAACTGTTTTATAGATCTAAAATAATATATTTGTTTTATTAATGGTTAACTCTTAAGAGTTTCAGACATGCTTGCTTCTGCACTCCCAGCATATGGGTTTCAGACTAAAAGGTTCCTACTTAATTATATGGGCTTTAATAAATCTAGCAATCAAGCCGTGCAAAGTAGAATCGATGTGTTGGCAATGTAGCCAGATTGTCTAGAATTCAAAGTGATTTAAGGAGAAAAGCAGGACCTTGGATTGGGGAATGCTGTGCTATAACTTTTAAGCTTTCAGATGCAAGATTTATATATATATATTTTTCCCTTTTCTATAGCGGGATAAAAGAATAATTTTGTTAGTAGAGTAAGAGAAAATGGGTTTAGAGAAAATATTTTACAGCTACACAAGAAGAGCAGGTTACATACATTAGTTCTAGTAGTAACAACACCAGTACACACCAATATATGGCCCTAGATATTTGTGATAATTTGTGCCTGAATTTCGTATCTGTAAAACAGATGCTCAGAAGGATAACTCTTTTAATGAGTTTTCTTTTGTGGCAGTGTATGGTACTGTTAATTTTGTCTTCTCTGCTCAAGATTTTACATGGTGGAGGGTTTTTGTGTATAACAGAACCTTCACTGAGTTTTATTCTTTGGAACATTACAAAATTTCCTTGTTACTTGGTACAGAAATACTGTAGTCCTGTCTAGAAGCAATAAAAACTGAAGTCACAAGGAAAATCATGTCCCTAGAATGTGACAGTTGCCTTGAGAAATAATTTACCAATGTAGGGAAGTTATGCACTCTTTTGATGGGCTTTGTTCACAAGTCAAAGGATGTCTTGAAGTAGTAGAAAGGGGGCTTGGCACCATTTGTTCTTTCTTCCAGACGGTCCTGGTGACAATATAGGTTACATCTGTTTGTCTGGACATGTGATGCTGACTAGTGGTGACTTTTTGAAGTCTGGCATATACGTTAAAGCAAAGTGATGAAGTGCTGAACGAGGCCAAACAATTTAAGGACTGGTGCAACCTGGAACAAGGCCTGGACTATTTTGGTTCTTGGCCTGTGACAGATCTGCTGTGCAGGTCTGCACCTCAATCAGCATTACCAAAGTGTGAGAGAGAGCCAAGAATAAATGAGTGAGAAATTGGTCTCTTTCCAAGGCTATGGGCAAAGCTCCTTTGGTGGCGAAGCAGCTGGGACAGCTGTGGTGGAAGGGGCAGTGTGGGGTGGGAGTGAAAGTCATGCTGGGCACAGCAAAGGCAGCCAGGTGCTTTGAGGAGCTGCTCCCCTCCCTCTGCTCAGGCTGAGCTCCATATCTGGGGCTCTGGAATGGTTCCTGGAAGCTTGGCGTGCTGCAGTCCCTGGCCCTTGCTGAACCTCCTTGTAGGGAAACGGGGAAGAAGGCAGAATGAAATGTTACTGGAGAGTGTGTGTGTGTGTATGTAAAAACCTGTATATGTATAAACACACCTGTGGAAAAAAACCACCATGACTTTGACATGACATCGACAAATGCGAGTATTATGTATTTGGAACTTCCCACTATGAGTCTGCCAGATTTACAGGGGGAATATCTAAGTCAACCTGAGGCAGAAAAATCAAGAGCAGTGACTTTCCGGCTCAGCGGAGCATATTTCAGCTCTTCCCCAAGGGGAAATGTAGAACATTTCCTTATAATTCAGGTGTGTAAATGAGAAGCACTCTGCGTGCATTATATCAGTCTTTTCTCGTGGCTGCAGCTTACTTACAGAATAATTTTTTCAGCGGTGGTATTTAATATGTGGTCACTCTTCTTATAAAAATAATTTGGTACTTCTGATTAATTTACATCTGATTTAGATGTCAAATAAGAAATTCAGTTTATGACACAGTCATTTACATAGTTTTATACATTGTAGCAGTGTGACTATCAGTGTATAAAAGATATTTTTTGGAAAAGATTATACTATCTATGAGTGTACTATCTCTTTCTTTAGACTTCTGCACTGTTCACTTAAATTAACGAAGATGCCTAGTTTATTAGATAACAAAATATTGTTGATGCTTACATTTCTAAAAAATCCTGTAAGGTACATAAAAAGTGAGTTTTGATCCAAGCTGAAATGACAGCACTGTCCTACCCTTTTATTCATTAGATACTTTGAGGAAATAGCCTTTGACACATACATCTCAGAGCAAATGTATTTTACCCTATTATTGACAGACTAACAGCCCTGTATAAATCAGTGTTTCCTGCAGTTCAGCTCTTAGCCTAATTTGGTCTAATAATAAGGTGCCCGTGGGCTGAGGTTGCTGTACTGGGGACTGATTCCTCTTTCTGGTCTCTTCATATGGCTTTCATCAGCTGCAGTTTCATCATTTCAATACTGTTGCACCATTAACCAGGGAACATTCACAGAGATGCCCATGGGTATTGGAAGAATTTCTTGGATCAGCGAAACAAAACCTCAGAATGTGTTGGAAGGAACCTCTGGAGATCACCTGGCCCAAACCCCAAGCTCAGGCAGGGTCACCTAGACCAGGCTGCCTGGGATCATGTCCAGACAGCTTCTGAATATCCCCAAGGATGGAGACTCCACAGCCTCCCTGGGTGACCTGTGCCAGTGCTCGGTTACCCTCACAGTGAAAAAGTGTTCCCTCATGTTCAGAGGGAGCTTCCTGTGCTTCAGTTTGTGCTCCTCTCTTCTGATCCTTTCACTGGGCACCACTGAAAGGAGCCTGGCTCCATCTTCTTTGCATCCTCCCTTCAGGAATAGCAAACAGTGACAAACAGTAAGGCGTGAAAGTGGAAGGACGGAGGAAGCTGTCATACTACTTGCAGCTAATTCAGAATTGGTGTGGGAAAGTGTTCAGCATTTCAGGTGAAAAAACATTGTTTGCCTTGAGGTCTTTATCTGGATTTGTCTTTGTAGTTGGTACAGATGGCAACACCTTCCTTAGATTTTAATGTAAGAGCTGAGTGTATTTTTATATTTTTGCTATTCTGTTTGTACTGAGATGATGATATGGGAATGGTCAAGTGTTACAGTTTTCCTGGTTTTCTTGTCTGAGCATTTTCAAGGATGATGGGCTTTCAATGAGAGACAGCACAACAAAATGAGGATTGAAATATGGTGAGTGCTGTAAATCTGCATAAAAGAAAAATCATGTAACTGCCTGGAATAAGGTATTTGCATTCACTTCCTACTCTTGCCTGAAAAAAAGGCTTTTCTCCCTTTGCCTTTAAAACAGAAGTTTTCTTTGAAAATGATTTTATATAAACCAGGATTGCAGCTACAGGGGACTGCAGGTGACTTTCAGCAAGACTTTTGAGTCCTGGGGATATTTGCTTATTTATGTATTTCATTTTGAAGGTTTTTTTAATACACTTTTTCCTTTTGAATTTTGAAGAACCTGAAATTGTCTGGAAAACTTTCATTAAATTCAGGGTACAAGACAAAGTTATGTGGGACTTTTGTACAGTGATATAAACTGGGACTTACTTGCATATCTTGTGCCAAAAAGTGGAGAATTGCAGTACCACAGAAGATTTCGTATTTTAAATATTTAGACTCTAGAACATGAAATTAATAAGCCAGAAAAAAAATGTGCAAGACTATCCCCAAAATCTGATATTTTACTAATAACTTAATCTAAGTATATTTTTAAAAGATAATCTTACAAGTACTAGAAAAACTTTGGATGATGATGATACAATCTCTGAGGGGGAAAAAGTCCCTGACAAACCAACAGCTTTTAAAAGTAGCTTGGACCATCAAATTCCAGTCAGGTCAGCTCACTATTCTACTAAGCTCTGCAGGATATGTTAAGTAAAGATAGTCTGCATATATGGGAGTATTTGTTAACAGAAACAGTACAGAAAACTCTGCTTCCTTTGTTTTACTTCATGAAGACCTTGAAGCCCCTTTCTGGTATGGCACAAAAATGCTCAAATTCAGCGTCTGAACTTCCTTCCTTTCCCTCTCTCCTCATGTGCAAGCTGATGTGGAAATTTCCTAAGCTGTAAAAATCCACAGGCTCTGGATATACCTAATATAATTTTAATAGTTTGGAAGGTGTGAAGAGGTAAATGTATAAATAATCACAACCCCAAGCTGAACTCTAAATTTTTTGAAACAGGGGCAGAGTATAATAGGAACTCAGCAACTGCAGTGTGTTAGTGTACTTGATTACTGAAACACAAAGAAAATCCAATAATCTACTAGAATCTAATTCAGTGTTGTAAAGTTTTATTAGCTGCTAGTTTCAACATGATTGCAGTGAAATTAATAGTGGAAGATTTATATTATCCTCTTTTCACTGTTTATTATAGAAATGCTTTTTTGTCTTCTCATTGCTGAATATACTGCTTGAAATAATTTTTCTCTGAGTAGCCAGGATTGTTTTTTCTTGTATATACAATTAAGATTATTGAGTTTCTTTGCTCTGGCAAATGAAAGAAGGTTGTATTTTGCAGCTTTGATAATGATCAGAAAACACTCAGAGAAGCTCCATTTGGTTCTGCAGCGTAGTACATGAAACACACTGAGATACAAAAAGCAGTTAATCAAATTTAGTTCCCTCTTGGCCTTTTTATTATCTACAGAAGCATAAATGGGCTTCTTCAATATATTCATCATAATTTAATTTCTTTAGCCATTTAAGTAATTTTCTGGTCTTTAAGTGTCCTTTTTTGTCTGACACTTCTACCAGTGTTTTGAAATGGCAGACAGTTTTATAGGTGAAATCTTAGCGGCGCCTCACAGAGATTGTCTTGATTTGTGCCAAGTCTACAAAAGTGGCACAAAATGATAATGGCTTTCTCCTACCTTTGGTACATTCTTTTATAGCTGGCTGAAAAACAGAAAGCTGTTTAAGTAAGAACTTTTCTCTGACTGTTATTAATATTCAGATAATTCATTTTTTTTATGCTTTCAGTGGTAGTTTTCTGATGGGCCTCTGTTTAAAATGGCTTGCATTTTCTTACTATGACAATCCTGTTGCCTATTGAATTACTCCAAGTTTTATGTTTTAATCTCACTGCTGGATTGCCCTGGAGCTGTTGTCCAGCCTCTGCTGTTCTGTTCCTGCCTTTTAGGTGCCCTGATTCGCTTGGACACTTGGGATGATACTGTTGGCTTTGGGTCTAATGTTAAACAGTTACTAAAATAGTCCAATTTTCCAAAAGCCAGAGTTTAATCTTTACATGGTGTTGAGAAAGCAAGAGTTTCATTGCACAGCTGTTGGCATGATAATCAATGTGAACACTGGAGTCCTTGACCTCAAACAAGAGGCACATCTGTTCTCTCTGTGGAACTTTCTAACATATCTCATGGACCAGTCAGTAGACTTATCTCTGTCTTATTGGCCAAAAAAATATAATGGAGTCTATGAAAATGTTTCAGTGGTATAAATCCGAACAACCCTTTACTTAAAAAAAGCCACCTTCTAGCCCGTGAGCTATGTTGAAGTTTTTGTGACTGGGAATGCATCAAAAGGTTTTTGGTCAGAGACAAAGGTTTAAAAAAAGTTTCATTCTTAAAATTTCACTTAGACTCCTTAAAATAGGTAAGCAAATGATGAGACACCTGACTAAACTCACTATAAAAATATTCCTTTTTTGTTAGGGCTAGTGTAAAGAGCTTGTCTTAGCACTGAAAAAACATATGTGAATGCACATTTTGGATGTAGTGTAGGATTTGCTTTTGTCACAGGCTGCAGAAATATTGGGTGATATAAATCCACAGCTGACAGAAGTCAGATCTCTGGATGGTCTTCCAGGACATTGTCCAACATGAAAACTCAATAATCGTCTGTCAAAAACCCTCCCAGTTCTAGTAACTTAAAAACTTCGCAATTAATTTTAGAGAATTTATGTAAGTCTGTTTCCCAGTGCTGAAATTCCCATGATTCTGCAGTGTTCTCATTTAACTTACAAGTTTGCAACCTGCCAAAGATTAATCTCTCTGCACCAAAGGTAGAAACATCTGCCAGTATTTATATCAAGAACTGGGAGAAAATTCTAAGTGTAAAGATGCAATAATTTCTATTACAGAAATGACAACTATCACCCATACACATGCACGTACACTGGTGCACGTGCAGCCAGTTGTGCAGAAGGGAGACTCCATTTGTGAAGATGCCATTTCCAAAGCACTTGACAACACAATTTTGCTTAATCTTTAAGCCTTCTCTTGGAATTCAAACATTTAACCTTTAAAGCTGCTTCCATGTGGAGCACTCTCAGAGATTTACCTAATTGTTCATGAATGCTAGTCATTATGTTTATCTTTAAAGATAAGTAAAAGCACATGAATTATTCTGAAGGAGATTCAGCTTTTCCACCATCCTTTTCTTCTGATAACTTCTTACTTTTTCAAAACTTTGAGAACTTTGGTCTTACCAAAGAGAATTCTGCTGGGAAGTATTTTCTTCTTCCAGATGAATCCATGGTTATTTGTTTTTTTTAAGTGTTATCCTTCTTTATGGTACCTGGGCAAGCCATTCCAATTTACATCTCAAAGGAATACAACACCTAAAGCACCTGCCACAGATTGCAGCATTCTGGGTGCACCTAGTGAGAGGTTGAATCATACATCTATCATACATTCATACAAGCACAGCTTCTAGAGAAATCTCCGACCCTCCCAGAGAGAGACTTTTCTGCAGTGTCTCCTGACAAGGGAGGAGTCTGGTTCAAGATGTTTGCAGCTCCAAGGAAATTCCTTAATACTTCAAGTAATGATAAATGAAATATGATATATAAAATATGAAATGGAATAAATTCCAATTTGTATTTCAGTTGGAAGATCCATGGGCTGTAGCCTGGGGTCTGTTTACAGCACAGAGGCAGCAGGGTGGGATAGGTGTGGTCTGTGGTGGGAGACATGGGAGATGTGATCCTTTCAGTGATCCGTTCTGGGTGGATGTGAATGTGCTTTCTGTTGCAGAATGCATCTTTTCAGACACACTGGTGGCTCATAATAACTTTGTTTATAAGCCCTGGGTGACAGGCTCTGTGCTCTGTGTACGGTGTTGGTCATCCATACGAAAACTCTTAGGGCAGAAGGGCATTTGCAGCCCTTGACTGCTGATTGAGAAGCAGCAGCGTCAGAGTGAAAGGGTTCTCTCTGCTTCTGCCATGTGACAACCCTGTGACTCGTCTGCTGGACAGGCCTGAGGCTGGGGCGTTCAAGGGGCCTGGGGGTCACAGGCTCTTGTAGTAATGTCTGCTACATTCCTCTGTGAAGTGAAAAGGAGGGACCAGGATTCTTCCAGTCGGTAAGACAGCAGGCAGCCATCACTGTAAGCAGACAAGCCTTTCTTGGAAGACTTTGGCTGCTTTCTGGTTTTGCTTTTCCTTTTCAGTGACACTGCTCTTCCCACCCCTTGTCCCTTATGCCTTTGAGTGGCCAGTACAGTTGGAGTTCTAAGTAATCACAAATCAAAGGCTTAGCATTTGATTAGCAGATAAAAAAGGAGATGTTTCAGACTGAAGGGCTCTGCAGATCCGATGTTAAACCTGGTTCAAGAATTCAGTGATTAATTTTTTGTATTTTAAGGCTGAAGAGTAGGGACAGACATATCTCATATTATTCTGAACCTGTTTCCTGCCTGGGCAGTAGAGATGGGTGTTCAAGCCTCATCCCCAGTTCTAACTTGTGGCACTTTGCCACTGTGTTAATACTCAGTGCATGCTCTCGGTGATGAAATATGAAAACATTTTGATGCTACTTAGGAACAGTACGTAGCAATAAAATTTTCTTCTACTGTGCTGTCCTACTGCTGTCTCCTAAGCAGCATATGCCAGTACTTTGCTTGTTTGCTTCATCACTGCCTGCGTGTCGGGCAAACAGGTTGTCACAGGTAAATCTGCAGATGGTTTTCTTAGCTTTGATCCAATTTGTCTAATTTGTAGGTTCCTTGTGACTTCCCACTTCTCCCTGAACTGTGAGACATAGTAATATTGGAGCCACATGAAAACACTGCACGGCTCATTTTCAACTAAATTACCCCGAGCATGTAATTATAGCAATTAGTAAAGCTCCCTCTGTCTTTTAGCGTTCTCCAGAAAACACCCTCCTCATGCAAGTTAAGTAAAATGCCCTAGGTCAGCTGCTACGCAGATAAACCATTTTAGAGTTGTCTTGATTGACCAGGATAGGGTTTACTGCATGTAATAAAACAATATATCAGCTTGGCAAAAGATGTGTAATGATATTGTTGTTTGGGATTTGGAACTGGAAAAAACCAAACTCTTCCTTGTACAGTTTTTGTAGTTACCTTTTCGCAGTGTCTTCATCCATTTCAGTACTGGGGAGATCATAAACACCACTGGACAGCATTTGGGATGTCACAGAAAATATCTTTCTAGAAGATAGCATCATTCCAGGGATAGGGATACTTGTCTACTTCATGCTTTGAAATATAAACATTTTTTGTTTGGTTGGTTGTTTTTTTAATTGTTAGTTTTTGTGATTTTTTTTTTGTTTGCTTGTTTTTATTTATTTATTTTTAAATTTTTGTTTCAGATTTAATTTAACTTCATTTATCTGCAAAAGCAGAGCACTTAAAATAGTTAAATATACAAACCACTGGGGTTTAAATTCTGTAAGGAAACAAGATTTATATTTATGGCTGATTCCATACTGCAGTGGGATCCTTCTTCCTTGTTAGCTTAGCTGACAGTCCACATGGCTGTGTCAGAGTTCAGCACTATTGAAAGTTGGCTTGATTTAGCATTTTTGAGGAAAAGACTATTTGATGCCCCAGGAAAAATCTGTCCAGTACTGCGGAGAAACTGAGAACACCAAAAAATGCAGCCATGTAAATTACTCCTGTTCAAGACCTGCGTTATTTTCAACATCGCCTCCAGCATGGCTTGGTTTAACTGGTTTATTGCTTTAAACTCTTTTGGACCAAATCTCTTAGCTGTGGGTTTCGTGGTGGGCTGGTGAAGAGGGTGCTCCATGGCATTCTTCTAGGCTAAGTCACAGATTTGGAAATGTTGCAAGAGGTTGCTGGATGGACAACTGGTGACTTCCTCTCGTATTTGTATCCTGCCTCTCTGCATATATATATGTCTAACTTACTTCAAAGGGATTTAGAGCAGAGTTTGGTACTGCAGCAGATTTCTTGCAAACTCTTGGCTTTCCTTGTGTGTCTTTGCATGAGATGATAGGGAGTGGGCAATTTTCTTCAGCAGGATATTTATATAGATGCGAGCTCTTGCGGCATGTACACTTGTATATATTAGTTCCTTCTTTTTATAGACTGGTGATCTGAAATAGAAGTGACTGGCAAAGAGAAATGTCTTGAGGCACTTGAACATCTTAACAGAATACAAAATAGTCCATAATATATATTTACCTACCTAAACAACAAACCTGTCACACGAGTCTTCTCTGAGGTTTAAGTGGAATTGTTAATGATTCACACTGGTTTTCTCTCTCCAGATTTTATTTATCGTATCACCTTTGCTTACAAGTTTTCTCAAGACGATCATTGCACAGCACAATTCTTTCAGCATCTCCAGTATGTCAAGAAGTGTTTATGTAATCTGCCAAGCAGTGTGTCATCCTATGCACCTGGCTTGGTATTTTTTACAAATCTCACCTTTTGAACTCAAGCTTGTAATAGAAGTGTGCTGGTCTCTGAAGGTGCAGAGGTTCACTTCCCTCAGTGGTAGCAGAGGGATGGTCATTGGCACCTGAAATATGGTATGGAATGTGAGCATGTGGTTTTTCTGCAGGGGGTTCTTTGTGTAGTTTAAAGACCCAGAATAGGCTATCAAGCAGAAAATAGAAGCAGCTACCCAGGTTAAAAACAAAAAATAGTTTGTTTAGCAGGTTGAAAAAAAGCTTGCCGTGCTTTGTCTATGCAAAAAACCAATGGTATGCAAGGAATTTACTAAATCAAACTTTGTAGTTTGCAGAATAGTGAAGTTAAGATTCTGTGAATGTAGAACAAGCTTTACTGCAGCACTGCACTTGCTCCATATTTGCTCCTGCTCCAAAGTGCGGCCCTGAACCTGTTTTTTTTTTTTTGCTTAAGAGTTTTCTTCTGTGCTTGATTACTAGTCTTCTGAGCATCTTGTGTATCCATAAATACTGTTTTTATTCCTTGTATCCTTTGCATGATTTGATGTACATGGAATCTTTACCTGTCCTAAAGGCCAGGATGGGATGGTGCATGCAGAAGCCTGACAGGTAAGGGATAAATTAATGCCAATGATTGAATTTATAATGTAGTTTGGAAACATTCTTGTTCAGTTTCTTTTTTTTTTGACAAATGAACCTACTTCTACAACTTTCTTCATCTCCTCCTCTTTGCCCCTGCTCCATGGTTTGCCATGGTTTCTCTTTGGAGAGAAGAGAAACAAGTCACATATTTTAACAGTTTTCTCCTGACCTTTCCAGCTCAGCTCCTGAGCAACTCTGTGTTTTGATGTGTTTATTCAACCACATCTCTAAACAGCCTTATGACTTAGAAGAAATATATTGTCTAATTACATCTATGAGCCACAGGCAATTGAGAATACTTATTTGGGTGCATAACTGGCCAAAATATTTTATAAGCATCCCTTATCTCTCATGCTAAGCTTCACTACAACAACATATAATCTAAATGTTGTAAATAAGTCATTAAAACAATGAAATTCCTTACATTTATAAAATAGATAACTCAGTTTGCATCTGCTTTTGCAGCAAAGCTTGTCTTGCTGAACTGGTTGCATCACATATACAAGCCACACACAGTTTCCTTGCCACAAAAAGTATGATCAGCATCTTTCTAAACCATCTTTTTTTCTCCTATAACGTTGGTCTCTGAGGTAGCTGCCCCCAGTGCTGCATGGGAGGCCCCTCCCGTGCTGAAGGCAGTGGCAGAATTGCCTCTTTTCCAGGCTGCTTGTCCTGCGTTTGAGCCCAGGGTGTGGTTTGCCCTCCTGGCTGCCTGGACACACTGCTGACTCATGTGGGATCTGCTGCCGACCAGCACCCCCAGACTCCTTTTTCCGGGAGCTTTTAGTTGTCTATGTTCTGTGAAACTGTATGGGGAGTGTCTGACTGATCTGCTAAGAAGTCTCTCCTCCTCTGCCCAGGCATGGCCGTTCACCCTGGCTGTCAGTGGCAGCTTTGTTCGCCTGTGGATCGTTCCTTGACCTTGAATGAGAATTGTGCCTGCGCTGTCACCATGAATAGTTGTGAGGGGGTGCACACAACCTTTTCATCAGCGTACTTGACCACAGGCAGATGCTTCTTCAGTGTAAACCTTAGTGACCTCAGCAGGTCTGTGTCGTTTTGAATTCTGTTCATGGTGGTTGTTTTGGTCTGTTTTAAGGTCCTCTGTACCAAAATAGCAGGATCAAACTATTCAGCAGCTGCAGTGTACTTGTCTTATCCAGATAGATGAGATATGCACAGAGCTCTGTGCTAAGTGTGCACAGAATCTACTAGAAGTAATTATCAAGAGGTTCTTGGTCCAAAGCCACCATAATTATTATTTTACTTCCTACTATCAGGAGTTAAGTTGTGTGTATTGTGCTGAGCAGATGTTTTGTTTTTTTTTAAAAAAAAGGAACTTAATAACAACAGGACTTAGTCTTTAATGTCACCACCTACTGTGCCAAGTCCTCTGGCTTTGCTACATGCATATCAGCCATTGGAAGAAAATATTTTTTTTTAAATAGAGTTATCCCAGGGTCATTTGTAGTCTGGTCAGAATCTCTCTGTGGCAAAATATAACTAAAATATTTGATTCAATAAAGAATTCTTTAAGTAGCTGGTCACTTCTATTGCTGCTGTCCTCTTGGAAAGAGTTTCTGTTCTGAAATGTAGGTTTCCATGCAGGGCTGCAGCAAAGTTTTCCTGTTCAGAATAATGATATGACAAGCCACTAGTGGAGTGATGCTGTTGAGTTTTTTAATGTAAATTTGCTGGTGTGATCTCTGCTAGAAGATCAAAACTAATCATGCTGTGTTTGATAAGCTGCAAATGTAGTGAACCGTCATAACTGTATGTTTTCTTACTTCAAAAAAAAAAAAAAGGCTGCTATTATAAATATGATTGGCTGTGTTTTGAGACTCCAGATCTCTAAGATCAAGTCTTCAGGATAACATCAAGGTTTTGCTCAATTTTGTCATTGAGACCTTTCTGTTGATGTATCAGTTTGTGCATGAAGGGCAAAATGAAGGGGATGAGATGAAGGAAGTCGGGGAGGGAAGAGGGCAAAGCCTTCATAGACTCCAAACCCAGAGCTCTGCTGACTGGAGTTTCCTTCCTGTGTGGACATGAGGAAGCTGTAGTGTATCACCACAGTGGCAGAGTCCAATTTATTCCCAGCTTCTGCAGCAGCTCACAGCTTTCTGCACCTGGTTTTCAGTAATAATTTTGAGCCAAGAAGGCTGAAAGGATTCCGAATGAAGTCTGCTTCATTTCATGTCCACTTCTCACAGATTAGTTTGGTGGGTCATGAACTTCTGTACACTTTTGAGCCAGGTCCAGCTGGTCCAGGAGAGCTGCTGCTATCAGGGAACACTCTTCTGTTGACTTTAAAAATGGCTTATAAAACTGCAAATACTGGACAGATTTATGGATTATTAGCTTGCAGTTGGAAATATAAATCTGATATAAAGCAAAAGTACTATAGCCAAAAATCAAAATACATAGTAATAATTAATGTAGTGGAACAGTAATATTAAAGTATTAATAAAAATATATGGATTTGCTCCCCAAAAATCTACTTTACTCTTGTAAAACAAACTTGTAAGTTAGGAACAGAAATGACTTAGTGATTAAACATTTAATATTAGAAAAAGTCCTGCTTTTTCTTTAAAAAATATCCATAATTAGGCCTACTGTACATAGGGTTTCAATGTCTTTTTTTAATACATAAATCCTGCAAGATTTATGGAATTGGAACCTCTGCCCAGGCCACCTGGAAATCCTTGGTGTATCCACTGAATTGTGCAGATGACCTGTTGCTATATGCTAAAACAATCATGTTCTGATGTGTTAGATTTCCTGTCCAGGTGGGTAACCTGTATAATGTATGTACAAGTTTGTCTGGGAAATTCTAGAATATGCTCTCCACATTGAAAAGCTACTGTAGAAAGGTCAGTGGGTATTCTGTTTTTACTGAACTGGGAGATGACAGTGTCTCTCTTTTCAAAACCTGGTTTTCTGCCTGTTCATAGTTAATTCTTACATTGTCTGAAATACATTAAAGATCTGTTTGAACAACAGCACAGATGAAAATGCAGGAGAACGGTTATAGAAGCTACATATGCCACACAAATGTATGGTGTATAAACATTATGTAAAGAAAGATATTAAATCTTTTATTTTCAAGGAGTTCACACAACGGTGAAATGTGGAAAGTTTCTTAAAAGTCAACACTTAAAGTGAGGTGATTTTTTTTATTCAGTAAGCCATTGTTGGGAAGAATAGCCATTAATTTTATAGCAGTTCTAGTCACCTTGAAAGTTGTGTTTAATGTTTTTCTTTTCTTTTTTTGTTTTTTTTTGACGGGGGAGGCTTTTCTTTCTCCTTATGACAGAAGGATAGAGAACATGATAAACTCAGAAAAAAAGAAATGATTAGACAAGCGTGATTGGAGATGAAGGAACACCCAAGGGACAACTTCACAAGCCTTTGCTCAGTCAACTGTGCAATGAAGTGCAACCTTGTGGAAGTAAAGACACCCGAGAGGCACAGGCAAGGCATGTCCCAAAGTCTCTAAGTCTTCTGTAGGTGCAGCTTCATGCTAAAATACTTAAAAATTTCTCTAGATGCAAACTGTGATTTGTTGCTGACCTTGCCAAAGCATATATATTCTGCTTGAAATCAAATGCATTTTTATTATGGCACAAAGATACAACTATACACAATTAAGATTATTGAGTTACTTTGCTCTGGCAAATGAAAGCAGGGAAGGACTGGTCACTGGTCTGAGCATGTTAGCTCTAACACCTTACAGGGATCACTTTATAAGTGATTTGATATTTCCTTTATTTCTTGAAATTAATTCTAGCTAACATTTCAAGAGTTGCAGACTAGATCAATTAATCATTTTTTTGTTAGTGTATCACATAAACCCCCTCAAACTATTTTCTCATTAGAAAGCCTATTTATACATCTATTTAAATAAAAGGCATTGATATCATCTACCAGGAAAATGATTTGTTGAAACTTGGCTGGGTTCTAGCAAGTGTATTTTTATATTCTTTGGGGAAGTGGGCAATGTGAATGTGACAGTGACTTGGAGGAGTGCTGGTTCAGTGAGTGCTGGTGGTGGGATCAGTGTGAGGCAAGTGTTTGATAGATCTCGGGGATGCAAAGGCTGTTTGCTCGCTGTGCTTTCCGTGTGGGCAGTGATCCTACAGTCAGTCCCTGCTTGTGTGCCAATGTTGTGGGACCCTGGGGGAGCTTGCAAAAGAGTGGGAAGGATTTGGCCTTACTGAAGTGGTGGGCAGTGATTCCACAGTGAGGAGCAGAACTGAGATACATCCAGCTCCAAAGAGAAGCTTCAGCGAGTATCAGAAGTGAAAGTCCATCATCATGCAGCAATGTTGCTGCAGATAGTTGGTTATGACTGAGCAGTGATAGGAGTTTTACACTGGATGTCACACTGAATCCAGCAGTCAGCCTCAAATGGCAGTAAGCAGCCAGCTTCCCCCTAAATCAGTCTTGATGTTACCCAGGGAGCTCCAGAGGCTGCTCTGCACCTGGCATCCCACGCGTGCCGAGGGAATGGAGCGCCTCGTGATGCTGGATGCTCACCTCATTGTGCAGTGGTGCATTAGCCATTTCTGTGCAGACTTTATCTCTGCAGGCAGATGGTAGTTCAGCAATGTCAGAGAATTCATTCATTAATTGGTGCTGATATGTAGTCTCCTGAAAAAATGAACAGTTAAATTTATTTTCAGAAAGAATTAGATGCAGGTTTTCGCTACCTGCTTGAGATGTCATGGGCTGTTTGGTGTTATTTATATTCCACATAGGTTAGGGATTTTGGAAAGGTTTAATCATTTTATTTGCATTTTGTAATGTCTTCTATTCCTGTATCCTGCATTGACTAGCGCACGCAAAAATTAATTGGAAATACAACTAATGCTTGGGAAGTGGATCAGAAGTAGCATTCAGTCAGACATCGATATCCATAATTGTTTGGTGGTTTTGCTCCAGACTTCCAGCAAAAAGATCTGCTTTTGCAGTTTCCTTCACAATTATAGTCTGATACACAGATGGAGCAAAATGATTTCACTTTGTGTCATAATGCTGTTGGTAACTATTTAAATTCCTGTGCTCTAAGCCTTTTAAAGGTTAAGAAAGATTGCACATGTACTTGTGTGAAGGAGTCGGTGTTTGCTCTGAGGGATGAACTGCCAAAGGGCATCCTTTGCAGTAAAATTCAACAAATGAGTATAGAAGTGGCTGGCTCACTCTTACAGTGGTTTATATATGTAGAACTATCATTTTGTTGTTCCATTGCAGTTGGAGAAGATAGGAAAAGGGAAATGTTGCTTCTCATTGAGTTGATTACATAAAATGGTTCCCCAGTGGCTTTCATTAGAGGTTCTCATTTTTAACATTTGTGCAGGGAAGCAAGTAAGTAAAAACACAAGGAACAGTGGAGTGAAGGCCAGCAACAAAGGTGGGGTCAATTTTTACTGAGAGATTTCCTCTAGCAGTGTCTGTTGTATGTGTAATGTTTGGATAAAGAATTAGCAGCCCTACCTTTTTCAAACACCTTCCCCTTTGATCCATGTCATGTCTGTATGTCTGTTGAAAAGTTTTGGCAGCTTTTCTTCTTACATAATTTTTTAGACAGGTACTTGCTGTCTACAAGAACTTGCTGGTGAAAACCTAATTAAAGTGTATCTGTGCTGGTAATTTCAGAGCTGGCCTAGCCAATTCTGCTTTCAACAGATTTTGTATTTTCAGGCGCAAGATAGGCTGCCTAAATCTTTGGCTGATAGATAACTGTTGTCTTAAAAATAAAGCTAAGTATTTGAAATGCATATGAAGCTAGAATAGAAACAGCTTCTCCCCAAACTAAGATTTGTACAAAACTTCATAGATAAAATTAAAGCAAATGCATGTTTGCTCGCTTGAGCTTGCTGACATGTTTCCCACATGGTGCCTGGTGTGTGCTCAAGGGAAAACATTTTCTGTGCTCCACTGTGGCTTGTGCTGTCACATCCTTCCATCTCATGGTGCAGCCGGAATGCAGGGTCATGGGCTGGAAATGGAGGTTGAAAGGGACTTTATCTTGTATTTCTTCCTTCATGTTTTCTGTAAAAAATGGGCAAAATGTTAAAATCTGTTCAGCACCTGGTCAGTGTTGTGGTAAAGTAGAGATACACCCCTGTATGCCAGCTGGGGTGGTGTTTATTTACCTGCACCATGCTCTGCAGAAGCACCTTTCACACAGGTATGTGGTGCTGCAGCCAAATGGTAGAAAAATTCACCTGATAGACGATGTAAGTTTTATTTTTGCTAGAAACAGCAGGCAGATATCAATGTCCAGTGGCTCAGCATGTGTGACAGCAGCATTATATTTTGGTGTGTGAGAGTACCTCAGGTCCCCGACCTACGCCAAGGTCTCATTGCTGTACAAAAGTGACTGGAATATTGCTGCCCAGTGGCTGAAATTTGTGAACTACTGAGCATGAGCTGTTAATGTCACTTGTTTTGTTGTCAGGTTCTGCTTTTGATTGTCGTTTTCTGGAAATGCTGGCCACCGAGAGGGCAAGCGTGTGCCTGTAAAACCACTGCCTGCCTGCTGGGTTCACTTATATTGAGCATTGTAGGTGCTCTGCCAGCATTTCCATGAACTCTTTTAGCCTCTGAGGTACATGTGCTCCCTGCAGCACCCTGCTGACTTCCCTCTTGGAATGTGGAAATTGATTGATGTGGAAAACCAGGGGCATTGCTGTGCAGGCAGTTAAACCCATAGGTACGTTTGCAAGTGATGCTCACTATTAGCTCTCAGCTGATTGTCTGCTTAAGATGCCAGTCAGCAGGGAAATATGGACTTGCTGCTATTAAAAAATCCAGTATTGGGTGAGGAGTGGGCATGGTGCCCAGATCTCAGATGAAATTTTTGGCAGATCCTGCATGATCCCATGACCAAGCATCACGATGACCACGTTACATCTTGAATGTGAGAATCCCTCATGGTGGCAGTGTAGAGGTGGTTGTTCTGGGAAGGTCTGTGAGCAGGGTGAAGAATTGGAAAAGGCAGGGCTCTTTTTTTGGTGGGGTCCCCTGGGCAGGTGTAGCTGTTGGTGGACAGGACAGAGCCAGGAGTGCCGCTGGGGGTTCAGGAGCTGTGGAAAAAGCTCTGGCAGCACCAAGCTCTTGTGGCTGTGCTCGCCCAGCAGCACTCAAAAATACTTTATTGCAAAGGCTTCATTTTCTTTCCTGGTTCTCAACCTGCTCTGGCAATGTGCACAGCTTGAATAGCCAAACACACATTATCAGGAATTTCAGACAGAGGAAAATGAGCCCTTTCTGCATTCAGTTACCATTTCTGTAGTGGACTGGCAAGGTGTTGGAGCAGGGCCAGCTCTCTCTGCCAGAACAAACAACATTTCTGGGGCTGTGGAGCTACCCTGGCACTGTGTATTTAGTTAAGGGTTTAGCACTGGAAATGCATGAACAATTAAGACTTCATTTCCTAAATGGAGTGCATTTTGTGATTACAGAAGAGAACACACCAGTTGGGATTTAGTGTATTTGGGGCTGAAACATGGTCTTACACTGTGAAACCTGCTGTTTACAGTAGAGCTGACTGAAGACAAGACAAAGAAAAGTTTTCTCCATAATTGTGCTTTCAAGAGTGAGATTTATCTATATCACAGCAAGCTGCCTGATTTTGTAGCAAATGTAATACAAAACATGCTTTCAGATTTTATATATTATTGCCTCTGTTGTAGAGCAAGACAAAATGTTGCTGTAGAGGTCATTTAATCTACTTTCATTTGTATTTATGTATTATTTTTTGTCATACTCTTCACTTAGGTTTTTCTATGTAGAGATTTCCTTTTACCTTCTAAAGTTGATAATTATGACATCAAGCAGTTATAGTGGTAGATGAAATACAAAATGTTAAATTTTAAGATGTTATGCATTTATCACAATGAATTATTTATTTTAATATTATCTTTATTTACTTTTGTGGAGAAACAAAAGAAAGGTGAAAATAATTTTGAATACATGGAAGGCCTCTTTAGTCTTATTTCAGCTGTTTATGTGCAAATCTTTCACTGTTCTTTCTTGATTTTTACATTCCCTATAAACTGCTGAAGGGAATGGTGCATTACTACTGCAGGTGACATTGGCCACAGCAGTGTGAGCAGATGTGCTTATCTCTGAAATTGTTTGGAAATCATTGTTATCCCCTAGCTATTCCTCCTGCCCCCTCCCTTAGACTATAACTCTGTTTGGAACTGCTGCAAATAGGAACTGAGGTGGAGTATGTTTGGTTTCCAAGCAGTTCATTATGCAAAATCTCAAGGTCTTACTCTTGCAAAAAGTGCAAGTCCTTTAGCTCTGGAGCAGTGCTCTGTAGATGGCAGCATTGATAGGC
Organism: Ifrita kowaldi; assembly: GCA_013398055.1. Classification (NCBI taxonomy): domain Eukaryota; kingdom Metazoa; phylum Chordata; class Aves; order Passeriformes; family Cinclosomatidae; genus Ifrita; species Ifrita kowaldi. The sequence goes on along the minus strand of VZRS01003312.1, from coordinate 843,631 downwards.
CTGACTTCCCTCTGCTCTCCAGTGAGGAGCAAAGAGTGGGGAACTGCGGGCGTCTTCTCTGCTTCCACACACAAGTAGCTCTTGATATTTTACTTACATAATAAATTGAGGTTGCTTCATAGTCCAGTGACTTAGGGCTCAGTTCCAGGCTATATGAGTGTACCTAGATGTTTTTTGATAGTTTACACTTTCCCTTTTAGTGGGACACATTTTTTTCAGTCTGTGCTTGTTAAGTTTTATTTGTGAGACTGGAAGCAGGTATTAACTAGATCAGTTATCAGTTCTCTTATTTGGTTAGATATATAATATTTTGTGGCTTAAATTCCTTAAATTTAAGCCTCATTCCCTAAGTGCTCTAGATACTACATGAACACAGGCATCACTATTGCTCTGTGTTCTGCTGAATTACTTTATACCTGGTGTCTTCTGGCGTTCACACATCCTATTTTTTTGATAAGCAACAGTGAAAATCATTCTAAAAGCCTGCACCCTCAAGATGCTGTTCCCCTACCTTGATTAGGATGTTTTTGCTGCTAGGGATCAAATAAGGTTTATTAGGAAAAGAGAATTCTTACTTAGTAATGTAGAATATTAACTCAGAAGCCTCAGATGATGTACTTTGAAACTATAGGTCCTTGCAGTAATTTTAGTTTTCTCACTCCTTGTTTGTCTGCCCTGAACCTTGGCTTCTGTCTGTGCTGGTCCTTCATGAAGCAGCCACAGGACTTTGTTAAGGGCATTAGGAAAGTCAGGTTTTAAATGAAGTTTCAGCTTAAATTATGTTGACTAATTAAATAGGTATTTACTTAAAAGGTCCATGACACTGGTGGTTGACACTGTGAGATGTCTTCTTTATATAAGTCTTATTAACCTTTTCATTCCTCTTGAAATCCATACTCGGGACTCTGCTTGGCTGAAAAGTCAGTGGGGCATCCAGCATTTCGTGGAAGCAATGATGAACAGCTTCGCTGCAGACTGAAGTCAGTCAATTTTCCTGTCCTCTGGAAGAAACAGTTATACTCTTGTGTGGTGTCATCAGTTTCTGTCTGTAGGATAGGGAATCATGGCTTGATGTTTTTGAGCCACCTGAGCAGTGCTATTTTCTTAGTATTATTTCTAAACTTAGTGGGATCATCGAAAACTGTAGCTGCTTCTGTTCTTTTGGATGCTTATAACTCCAAAAAGTTGCACCCTTAGGTGTGTGTTGGAAAAAGTACAAATGATGTAAAGATGAAGATAGGTTTTTTTTCTAGTTTCAAGCTTCCAATTTTGCATCTGCTTCTAGTCACACAATTCTATTTTCAAGGGAGAATCTTAATTATTGTGCATTGGCAGTTATGCTTGCTCTGAAGTACCAGAGTGAGAATGCTAATGAAATAACACTTAATGAAGTTGGAGGTAGGGAAGTGCTCAGTGTTTTATGATTAAAAAATTGTCACTTGGTTGTGTGCGCTTTTGTAATTAGATTGTTTTCCTTGGTCATTTCTGATTTTTGGTGCGTGAGTTAAGAGGTATAGGTCCTGATAGCCAGAATTGTGGACAGTATGCAAATCCTAAACCACAGCTGGAAGTTAATTGCTGTCAGTTCTCCGGGTCTGCAGGCTGGACTTTGGGTCAGTTTGAACATGACTGCATGTTGCTGAATACATTGCTTTTACCCCCTGGAAAACAAAGATACTTCTGACCTTGCAGGGTACTGAGAATTAATTTGTGTGTATCAGTAAATTGCTTTGAAACTCTAGACAGAAGAGTCAAGAGATTGTCAGAAAATTGAGAAGTATTAATTGTTATTGCCATGTAAGCTTTAATTCTTTAATCACTGGTGAATATGCTTAGAGCGTGTGACTCCCTGAGAATGAAGTAGGAATGTTCTTGGCTTGCTAGGATGTTAACATGCTGAACAGTCTGCTTATAACTCCATTTACGAGAAAGACAGCCTAGATATTTGCTTCAATTAAGCATAAACTTGTTTTGATGGCTTTTCAATCAATGAGACAAAATAAAGATATGAAGGTAAAATCAATAGAGTTGCAGCTGCTGTGCCCCAGCACCACTGAATGGACTGAGCAGTGGTGATGTACAGATTAAAAATGAAAAGCCTCTTCAGATATGTAGAAATCACTACTACAAAAGGTGTTAATGAACTTGTATTAAATAATAAAACAGGACTCAGGGTTCATCCTAGTACTGCTTTGATGCCTACATGGCTTTCTGACAGTAATTTTGAGGAAAGATTTAACTTAGAGTGACTTTTTTTTTTTTTTTGGCAAATTAGATTTAACATGATTTGGTAAGTCATAATATCTTCCAGTTCAGAGCAGATATTGGATGCATACTTCATTTGCTGTTCCATTTCTATCAGCTGCAATGAAGTCATATTATAGACTCTGCTTAGTTTCTGCTGTTAGTTTCTGCATTATGCAAACTACTAAAAAGCCATATGAATTAGGGAAGAACCTTTTAAGTACAGCTGAAGTGACATAAATGCACAATCTAAAAATAAATGAACTTCAGTTGTCTATTGTCATGTTAACTTTTAATTTTTACATGCTAAAGTCTGAAATGTTTTATTAATTGTAGTAGGCCCTGGTTTTTGCTGGTCTTTGGTGTTCATTTTAGTTTGCATAAACCTTCCTGACTTGGAGAGCAAAGGTCTTTTTAGGTGATTCCATATATGCTGATGCAGAAATTCACACTCCTGGCATTTTCCTCTGACGTTCCATTTTAGTTCAAGTAAATTTTGGAACATAAATTGGGATCTGGATTTGTCAGCTTAAAAATGAAGTAGCATCACTTACTCTGCATCCTGGTATATTGACCAGGTACAGAGGAGGCATTAACGGGCCACGTTTTCTCATCCAACCTTGTGTATTCTCCTGAAGTCTGACCTGCAAGGCCCTTTTCTAAAACTTCGGAGATAATAGTACCTCTGGGACCATTATTTTGCACCTTGAGTCTCCTAGTGAGAGCTGCTCAGCCCAAGGGATTAGGTGCTTGGAAGCACATTGAGATCTTCAGAATTTTCCAGTGGAAATTTCTGGTTTAATTGGTCATCCACAAAAATGTTTTATGTTTAATCCAATGAGCTTGTGATTGCCTTTTTCTAAGACAGTTTTTATAGCGTGGCTGAAGTATTTTAAGTAAGGTAATGGGCCCTCTTAAATTAAGTGTTGCTCCTTCTACATACCTTGCATGATTTTAAGGCAGAAGAAGAACCTGCTAATATTAGCACAGCTAATTACTTTAATCAATTAGCATGGGATTTCCTAAAATAGCAAATTACATGAACATGATTAGTACTGCTTTCTTTAGGCGCTGACAGCTTTCTGCCTTTGTTTCCTCAGTGCTGGATCAGTGTTTTGCATAAAAATGAAGAGCTTTTCCCTGTGGTGATGCTTGTGCTCTGTGGTGTGAGGAAGGTGCAGAGGCTGTGAATCACCCTTGTTCCATGGGGCAGCCTGGCTTTCACAGTGCCACAGTTTGTCTCTCCTGAGATGGACTTGCATTATCTGTTTTTTTTTCATATTTCTTTTCTAATCTTTCTACTCTGACCACGTGTTACATCAAGCTTGTAACTTTAGGTATTTTATCATCTCAGTGATTCAATGAACTGCAGTGGACACCAAGACCAGGAGGCATTACTCTGAGTGACAGACCATTACAGTCTGGATCTAGAATTTTAGCTCAATACTCAGTCTTTTGAGTCACTGCTTGATCTTGAAATATGGCTTAAAATAGCTATCAAATGAGGAACAAGACAGCAAATGTAGATATTTAAAGCTCCTTTGACATGGAGAAGAAAGGAAATTGGGGCTCTTCGAAGGCGTGTCACTCAGTGTGACACATTTTCCTTGGTTGAGTGTGACACAGAAGGGCTGCTGAAGCCCCAGTGGCAGACTAGGCAGTGACAGGGCACGTGAACACCATGACAGAAGCAAAGGTTTTGTCCATCGGTTTCTTGCTGTCTCTGAAAAAAATTGGAAAATTATGGATTTTTACACTTGATAGGGAAATTGGTATGAGAGAAGCTAAATTTTCATCTGCGGTGATATCACTCTTTGTCACAGCACAAAGGAGGACTTTTATGCCAGAAGGAGCTAGACATGGCCATTTCTCAGACTACACAGCTTTCGTTAATATAAAATGATGCATGAAAATGTTATATCCTGATAATAGACTCTACTTCAATGAGAAATGTGTCCTTGGAGCTCATTTTTATAGTGTTGTACTATTTTTTTTTTTTGCAAGGAATCCTTTTGTGAAGTAGCTCAGGCTTCCAGTAGTGCTTCTGAACCTTCTCTTCTGGAACAATTTTTGTCACACATTAAGCATGACTGCAGTGGGATGACAGAGATGAGATGTGGGATACCTTCACTTTTAAGTACATGCCATAACACACTGACTTGAGTTTAGACGCTGGCTTGGGTTTAAGCTGTTTTATATCCTGAACACTACTTGCTGGCATCTGTGGGGAAGAAACCCCTGAAATCAGCACTTTTCCACTTCATCAACTAATTTAGGAGGGCAGGCATTGCTGTGCTTCTGCCACAGCACAGTAAGTTGAAGGGTTTTGTATAGGTTTCTATGAAGGTCTCAGTCTTTCCTGTGTCCTTTAGAACAAATCCTCTAAAAATTACATCTTGTAACGAAGGGATTATTTAATATGATATAATAAGTTGATCATGGTGAATATTTTTAGTTGTTAGTTTTCATAATCTCCTTCTCTTTAGTTGGAGAGCAGTAATGCTCCTTATGCGTTGTCACAGAGGTTGCTGAAGCTCATTTGGTTTAAAAGGTCTCATTTTATTTCCCTTACTTTGACTACATCCTTGATAGCCACACTCAAGACTAAGACTCTTTAATTAGTTTGTCAAATTGGTGTAGTTCTCGTTATTCATAAAAGTGCAAAGAAGCAGGTCAGGGCTTGCATGACCTGAAAAATGTGTTAATTGTATCTTCATTAAAAGAATTACACTTCTAGTGGGTATTACTTGGTAGGAAATGGACAGTTGAGTTGATATGTGTCTTAGCTTGCAGATTGCATGGGGTAACTTGGAAAGAACAGAGGACCTCCGAGGACTGAAGGAGATAAGGTTTTGATCTTGTTCTTGTTCTGGACCGTCCCAGCACCACAGAGGTGATTTAGCCAGCCCGTGTAGTTTGGTGTGCTTGCAAAAGCACGTTTGAATACAGCAGTGGGAAGGAAACAGTGACATAGTGGCTGGATTATCTTTTGCTGGTGACTGCAGACCACTCTCCAGTGAGCAATTGCTCTGCAGGGCCGGAAAACAAAACACTTCTTGGTGTCACTATTAGCCTTTCACATCAGTGAGTCCTGAAAAGACTCCTACTACGGAGCTGACACTGCTGAATCGCTTCCAATTAGAGCTGATATGATGTTAATTAGCCTGATGCTGCTTGGTAAGCTGTTTAGCGCTTTTGTCTCACCTATAATATGTGCTAAGGGAACTGTGGCTTTCCTTTGAGTGAGCCAGCGAGTTTCTGGAAGTAGTAGACTGCCTTGAGGGACTTAATCTGTTTATGTGAGGACTGATTTCAGAAGGGCAAGATTTCTCCTCCTTGGGTATTTTGCTTGTGAAGCCCTGTGATCCATAGCAAAATGATCCATTGTTTATAATGTAAGTGGAAATTCTCAGTGAAATTGTTCACAAAACACTAATGTGTTTACCGTCTAATCAAGAAAAAAATTAATGTGGAACTCTGCTTGCAAAGAAGCTGAATTAATGATGTTTTCATTCCACATTTCCTGTGCTTTTAGCTATGTGAGTTCAATATAGCTTTAATTGCTATGTGTGCTTTGCATATATTCCTTCTTATGGAGATGGTGGGTATCCTGGAGATGAGGATGTTGTTACCTACTGAAGAAATGTCAAGTGCTTGAATATTAAATCTTTATATGGTGCAGGGTTTTAAGGCAAATAAACTACCACGTGCTTGATGGCTGTTCTGTCAATTTTAAAGTGCTATTGTTTGGCCTAAACAAAACCATAAGATTACTCCAGAGAGCCCCTGCTCATTCACATATGATCACCTAGAATGAAGCTAGGAAAGTAATCTCATACCATGTGAGCCTGCTCCCTGAATCTGGGCTGATACATTGACACACATTGCTTCAGTGAAAAAAGAAACTTGTATTCCAGCTGTGTCTATTAAAAATGAAAGTTTCCCCTATCTCCATCTATAATTTAATAAGTATGTATTGTTACATTCTCTGTATGTAATGGCCAATGGCTGTTCCATATCTTTAGTATGTGAGATGTGTTTTTTGTGTTTTCATACAGGTACTATTAACAAGGCAGCTTCAGTAGTTCCCATTTGATTCATCTTCCTGGGGAAGTGTTTGGCAGTGCTGTGTGCTCAGCCTTCTGAAATGGGAGTTCAGATAGACTTGCACATAGAGCAGAAACCTCGTGTGACGTGTCAGCCCTGGAATGACATTTTTAGAAGGCTGTACGTGTCAGAGGAAACGTGGTTTAAATATTGGAAAGCTCTTTGCGGTCATCAACCAAATCAGTACTGTTGTATTTTTAATAGATGGATGTATAAAATCAAGGAGTCCCAGCTGATTTGCTAATTCATATCAGTTTGTATATTTACATGTAATTTGAAAAAATTTGGTAACACATTAATGGAGATGGCTCAGTGACTGAGTGAAGCAGCATCCTCAGCTGAGCACAGAGTACAATGAATGTGGTGGTTTCTATTTAACTAGCTTTAAAATGTCTGTCCCTCAAGGGAGCTGTGCAAGAACCAATAAAAAAATATACTTGATAGATTAATAGAGCTCATGAATTTTGAATGAGAAGCCATTGATCCTAAGGTGCCTTTTTTCTTAAAAACCTTTGCTAAATGCTCAGGAATGGTTTCATAGCACTGACAAAGTAATTTGGTTTTTTGCTCAGTAGGTATTTTTGTTTGGCTTGGCATGTCCCTTAGTTTAGACCTGTCACAGAATTGCCTGGTGAAAATGAGAACTGACATTTTACGTGACCATACTTATAACTGTGACTACAATAAAACAATTATTTTGGCATTCCCTCCTTTCAATAAAAAAATGTTACTACTAAAAAAGCCACCACTCTAAAATCTTACAGAAATACTTCCTACTCTTCATCAGTTTAAGAGTATAGTTTGCACAATCATTGATGCTAGTGATTAAAATTTTTGAATTGCAGGAAAGCTGGAGAAAAAGCAGCTGTAATCATTGCCTGTTGTGGTGACACTGTTCATTCAAACCCTTTCCCCCATGCTTCTGAGAATGTCCAAATAGGATGTTTGTTTCTGTTTTGTAAGAGCTAAATTTTATAAAATTTCCCAGTCTCTTTGGTTTCGAGAAAATGGAACACTCCAGTTGATGAGGGCACAGTCAAAACTTCCCCCTGAGCTCCAGTCTGGGTACTGTTGGCCTGGCAGCTGCCTTGGCTGAGACTTGATGCATTTCTAGGTGGAGACCTCATCAGAAAAGGATCAGGAAGTCAGGAGAATAGTCTGAAGGGCATTACTCTTGAACATTTTGGGGTCTGCAGATAAAACACAGAGACTCTGGAACTTAGTGGTGTGGTAACAGCTAAATGTGCTGTACGCCTGTGTTGAAGATGGGCTCCCAGCCTTGGGGCTTTGTGAAAGGGGAAGCCTGTGCACCAGGGAATGCTGACTTCTCTTAGCAGGTCTGATGGTGGCTGCTGTAAGGAGCCCTCCAGCCTGGTGCACAGAATGGTGAGAAAATGTGGCTGCTCAGGGAACTATCCTTTTCAAGAGATCTTTGTTGGCTGGACAACCCTCTAACCAGCATGACAGTTTTTAGGAGCAGAGTATAAAGTGAGATTTGTATAATATCAAGTCACATCAGGCTCTCCTTCTCAGGCAAAGCTGGAAGGCTCCAGCATGACAGGTGTTGCAGAGATTTTATCAGGTTCTCAGTATTAAGTAAGTTGGCATTTGCTGGTAGGGAGAGACAAGCAATAAATGAAGAGAGTGAATGCCCAGAGATATTCCTATCAAATTCAAATGAAGTGAGCAGTATTTGCTGACTGAAGACACTGAGTGGCAGAGGGTGGAATGTGTTTTAACCTCCCCTTTTCACTCAGGTGTGGCCCTGCATGTTTCCTGCTGCTGAGTATCAAACATCTCTGTGGAGCCCAGAGACCAGGAGCTGCTGGGTCCTGTCTGGACCTGGCTTGGGGAGGCTGGGAAGTGCTCGGCTCTCCATCGCTGCAGTCATGGGGATAGGCAAGGCTGAGAGTGGCACAGAGGGGGCACAGCAGCAAAGCAGGAGACAGGATTGAAACATAAAGTGCTCCTTCTGATAATTTGCATAAGAAATATTGTCTGGTTTTCATCTGACTGCAGCCAGAGCATGGGTCTCTTCAGTGTGTTGGGGAATTTTTGTGAGAACTCGTTAATAGTATATTAGTTGGGTAAAAGGAGTGTTTTTTGGTTATTTGTTTTTGTGTTTTGTTTTTTTTCCCATTTAATGCTTGAATGAGTTTGGATGTAATTTCTCTTTCAGTCCCATTATTCTTCCTTTATATGCTAAGGAGTTTCAAAGTCAGTCTCTGATTGTTGTATACTGGAGGCTTGCCACAATATATTCATTTCAGTGTCTTCAAGACTTTTTAATTACAGTAAGATTCAGATACCTTTTATTACAGCATGTAACCAAGGTTTGTTTTTTTTTTTTGTGAATTAATTCTTATCTTTCTGGAGACAATAAAATGTGTAATTAGCAGAACTTGGCTTACAGATGCTGTACAAGAACTGTGCACCAAAATGACTCATTAGGATTAGGGTGTTTGGTCTATTTTCTTTATTACGGGGAAAAAAAGTGCTGCTTTTTCTTTGGGGGACAGTGAATGGCAGTAGCTGAAGGCAGAAAAAAACCCAAACATCTTATCCTTTCCCTCCTTAATAAGGTCTTCCATGAAAGGACTCTGTGTTTATTCCTTCTGCCTTCTGTAGCTGATTTTGATTTACTTTTAAAATTGCTGTGGTAATTAGTGTTAAGAAGGTACAGAATATTTTAGGTCTTCTATCATTAGGAATCAAACACATGGTTTTCAAGAGATGTTCATTCTCATAGTGGCCTGATGTTATTTACACCTATTTTTGCATAAAATAGATAAGAAGTTAAACCCTGAAGCTTTCATGGTATAAAGCAGTAGTCAGTCAACACAGTGAGGAAATTATCAATTGAGAATAAAATGCATTTTATGCAAATAATGCATTTCATGCTTGAGGGTGCAGAATAATTAAATAAGAGCATAAAGTTTGATAACTGAAAAAATGCTTTCACTGTCTGAATCTCTCAAAGGTCCAATTAAATCTAACTAGCACCTGAAGCAAAGCAGGACAATGGAAGCTTCCTGCCATTTGACGATCCAAAATCCTGTGCTGTATTCCCATGAACACAGGATTTTTTTTTAAGTAGTGAAATAGTTTATGTAGGAGGTAGAATCCTAGTCATGAGGATTTTGTTAGTACATATAAATTACATCTGTAAGTGAAATTCCTTCTTAGTTTTTCTTATGACTGGTGGATGTATTGGCTGTGATCAGTTGCTTGTGGATAAAGGAGATCACATGGTGGACTTTGCTTCCAAGAGGTTCACCTGCATTTCATTTCTGCTTTTGGGCATTTAAGCATTCAAAAAATGAAAATAGAAGTACAACACTCTAAATTTTGGGTTGAAAACCAAGTGAGTTGTGCTAAACCTTCTGCTTGAGCTGATGGCTCTGTAGATATTTTCTTTCATTTAGCATGTCCCTGTAGGCAGGCTGGGGAAGTGGGTGTGTTTCTTTGTTCTCCTCCAGAATGTCTTTTCTAGTCAGCAGTCTGTATCAGCAATAAGCAGATTTAAGCCACAGGTGGTTAACAGTCTATTTACTATTCTATGTAAATACTTTTGAGGGACTGGACTATGTCAGCCATGTGTTGTGATGCTGGAAAAATCCAGAGCAGCCAAACCATTCTCTGAGGTGCTCCTACACCCTGTGAACTGGGCATGTTGGCAGCAGGAAGATGGATGCTTTCAATGGCTTTTATCCACAGAAACTTGTATTTGAGATGATTGTGTTGTGGTTAGCCCTATATTTTGGGTAATTGAACAGAAGAAGACTGATAAAAATGAATCATCTATATAAGTAAATCTAAGTAAAATCAAAATAGGTTATGATTAAAATTGTAGTATTTTAGTCTTCTATCTGAAACTTGGAACATGCACTCAATGAGAAATGGTAGAATTACGCAGAAATTCTTGCTTTTGTTTTGAAAAATAATCAGGTGAACTGCTCTAGGAGCTGAATGTCCAGTCCTGGTGAGAGTCATAAAGAAATCTGTTGGGCAGGTGGACACCAGCCAACACCTTTCTCTCCCACAAGGAGACTTACAAAAATTAGAGACATTGCTTCAACAAGAAATTAAGATATTTTATTTGCTGTGATAAAGTCAGACACTGTCTTGACCTCAGTATGTAATTAAGTGGACAACAGGGCCTTCTCTCTAGTTGAGTAAAACAGAGTTTAGATGAAATGTATTTTGAGTTTAAATTTACAGAAGACAAGCAAGTCTTTAAGTCAGATTAATTATTGGAAGAATTTACGAATGTTGTGGATAGGCTGAGATGGATACACCTTCACAGAAATTGTGAGAGTCTAGGTTTGTCTCCTTCCAAACTTCTGATGTAGTTCCAGTAGGAATAAATTCAAGGAAGGACCATATCTGCCAGAGACAACCTGTTAAGTAGCAGTGGCCTTTTCTGGGCTTCAGAAATGCCTTTGCAAAACAAAACCAGGATGTTCTTTGGTCCAGTCTTCGACTAGAAGGAACGCTGTTTAATATCAATGTTATATAATGGATTTGTATTCAAATCACTTCCTATGTGCAGTCCTGTCAAATTTTTTGGTATGATGCCTAGGGCAGTGCTTATCCTCCTGACTGTAATGATAGGATAGCATTTGTATCCTCCACCCCCCCTTATTTTTTTTAGTGTAGATTCTTTTGATGTAAGCTACAATAGGAAATATTCTTAATTGCAAGCTTGCTGTATTTGGACAATAGAATTTACAGATAATGGAAGATATTACAGAACTTTTGTTTCTTTTTGTCTGTAAGGTGTTGGGAATTTTTCAAATGACTTCATCTTGGGTTTATTTGTATGTTGTTTTATAGAGGCTGTGGCTTCGTGGTAAGTTGTTTTTGATAGCAATACAACATGAAGCATGCCTGTTTCCTCACCTTCCCCCAGACATCTGTTGTGCCAGCACGTTTGTACGGCTGTGCCGTGAACCAGAGCAAGGAACTGATCTGGCTTTTAAAGCAGCCTTGCCAAGTCTATATGATATATGGCCTCTTTCCAAAATGTGAATGAATTTCAGAAGACAACAACTGTGGGAAAATGTGCCCATAGATAGGTATTTCTTGTGCAGGACATAAGCTTGTTTCATGATCACACTAAAAGCACGAGATCTTCCCTTCCAGAGCATTTCAGATCTCTGCCTTAACTTGCTTGGGAGAATTGGTGAGTGTTGGATGAGGATACAACTGTCAAGGAATCCATTCACTTCTTCTACAAGAAGAGTCTGGATGGTTTTGGGATGAGAACTGTGAGGATGATCCACCCCATTGTTTTGAGAAAATTTCTTGGAAAATGTTATGCTCACAAAAGTAAATGCTTATAAAACACTGTAGTGCCAAAACCCACTGATGTCACAGAGTACTGCCAGTTCCAAAATTGTTTGTGCAGAAAATAGTTTTATTTTAGATCTTTGAGTGTGTTGGTGGATTTTTACCCTCTCCCCAGTTCCTCAACCAATCTAAGTTTCACAACTAAGATATTACAGAACCAATAACTAGTTTGTGGTTTAAGCACCTTTGTGTGGAGTATAGCACAGGCATGGAGTTAGATTTTTTTTATTTTGTTTTTGTTTGTTTTTAATATATAATAGGGGAATTGATCATAGACACAGTGTAATACTCTTAAGAATGCAGTTCTTAATTTATCAGAATATGCTGGAGGCACTCCCTCACTTCCTTATTTATTTGATTGAGTTTTCACTCGTTTTCCAGTACGGCTATTTTCTTTGTAAGAAACATGTTAAAGTCCTTAGGTGTCCTCCCATACACCTAAAGCTGCATTTGGCAGACTGAAAACACTTTGACAGCTGGCTTTTTGGGTCAATTAAAAATAATGCTACATTACTAATGATAATTCTCTCTTTACCGTGCCTAGTAAGATCCAGCAATGTCTCCATCCAGCAATGGAGCTGATGTCCGAATGCTATGTTCAGTTTTTTGTAGTAAGTTGATAGATACTATCACAAATCAAATTTACTGTGCATTTGATCCAGTCCACATTTTATTTGGTTTAAAAAATACTGTTTTCCTACCACTTCTTTTTCTACCACTGACTCTCCTCCACGTGGTTAAAGCTTTGCTCACGTGTAGCTCTTTACCAGAGATAGTCTCCTGTAGTCCAAAAACACCTGCTTAGACTTAAACTTAGCCAGGCAGTGCTTGTTTCTGGTGTCCACAACTGCTCTGCTCCTCGCTGAAAAGAGTGTAAAAGCAGCTGTTGGAGACTTCTATTTTCAAGCACAGATTTTAGGTTGACATCAGTCCAAGGAATAACCTTTGGCCACCCTTTTGGCCGCCAAGGTTCACTGGACTGAGTGGTTTAATCTTCTGAGCTGGATGGGATGAGGCTGAGTTTGAGGACCTGCCACTGAAGCATTGTTCGCTCCTGTACAGCTCACGTGCATAAAATCCTCTGAGAGAGGATCTCAAATGCATCAGGTTTTTCACTGCTTTGATTCTGGCTGTTTCTCTTCCTCTGTGTATGAGTATTTTAAGGAAAATAATTCTTTTTGGGCATGATTGTTTGTTATTGATACAACATATGAAACAGTTAGGGACTATCTTTGCAGGTCTAAGGCAGGTATTTTGATACATTTTGCATTCTCAACTAAGGCGTTGGGGTTGGGGTTTTTGTCTTATGACACCTTAGGTACAGTTGTATTTTTCCTTCCAGTGATTTTTGGATGGGTGTTAAGCCATTTATATCATCTGTTGATGAGTAGAGCACAGTGGGCTCAATATCACACAATGATTAGGAAGTATTTATGCATTTCACCGCTTTCCTGGGGAGTTCAGCAGTCACTTTTACTGTAATTTCTAGACTTCTTAAGTAATTCTCCCGAGCATGCCTCAAAACTAATTGTGACCAAGGCTGGAAGAATGAAGAGCTTTGGAAGCTGTGGAGGCACATAGCTGTAAAAACTGCATGAAGAAATCCATTATTTTTCAGCCAAAAAAGATAGCTTTAGGCTATAGGGACTTATCATATTTGGGGCTTCATTGTGTGTTGGCACTCCAGATGATCACTGGGAACTGAGCACCAACCTTCTGAGTTGTGGAGGCTTGTGTGGCACCTCAGTGACAGGAAGTTTTGCAGAGAGTTTGCACACAGCTATAATTTTAATTGAAACTCCCATGTTCTGAAAAGGCTTCCACAAATCTAAGCTGGCAAACTAGCTCAACGATTAGGGGTTATGGATGATGCACCACTTCTTGTTGATATATGCTCCCTTAGTAAAAATAATTAGAAATGCTGAAGTAACAGAACGACTGCTTGGGATGCATTTTTGAAGTTCATCATGAACTGATTTTTCTTGTTGCCATCCTCTGAACACGTCTGTGTCAGCACAACTGAACCTTCTTCAAAGATGTAAATATAAAACTGCTGCAGGTGTCAAAATAGTTTTGTAATATTTTGAAGCAGAGTACTGTGATGGCTCAAGACATTTGGATACAAGCATCAAAATGTAACAAAGTGTTGTTAGTCACAAAGGGTTCCTTAGTCCTTGGATATAGTCAACGGATATGTAGATTGAACAATCAAAATAAATCTCGGCTTCCAAATGGCCTCTGGATGTTTGCGGTCTGATCTTCTGCTCAAAGCAATGCTGGCTCTGGGGACTGGGTGCTTTGCAACCTTACATGGCTTTAGTGTTTTACCAAGTTTTCTTCTATTTTCTCCATCTAGATAGTTACCTAGGCTTTACTTCCCTGTAAACATGTGAGTCCCTGCAGTCTGTCCATAGCTCTGACTGCAGTGATCTCAATGTTGTGACATTTTTCCTTGCATAAACCAGAACATCGAGGCTAAATTGTTCACTGAAGGTTTATCATAATGAGCAGGATAAACACCTCTGCTCTAGGCATCCAACTGTTGGAAAGACAGATATTGGGCAGATTGATTTTGTGAAACTTGTTATATCAACTATTTATTCCACTGCAAGATAGTCTAAGTTTATAATCACAATTTCTCTATGCACAATTTATTTCAATTAAGAAGAATTTAATATCTTGAAATATATATGAATAGAGGTGAATTTTATATGTTGTGCAGTCAGCAAACATTTGTTCCCTGCATGACAGTAAATCAGATGCATCACACTGTTTCCATCTTTCCTGGCAAGTTATGAAGAAACAGCTCAAGAAGTGTTGGCAGCTAGCACAGCCTTTTAGGCCTAGGTAGCTGGGAATACTCTGCCTGGTTTCTTCAGCTCTTGCCAGGGAAAAGAATGAAGATTTGGAACTGTATCTGGTCTGTGCTGATTTAAGTTCTCTGGTTTCTGCTGAAGGAGCAGAATCTCCTTGTTGCTGTACAGGCTGCAGCTTGGGAGCAGCTGTGGCCTTGGGAACCTGGAAATCTGAGGCTTTAACTTTTGGTCCTCCTCTAAGTATCAAATACTAACCTCCTGGTGTGCCTGCTTGTGAAAATACCAACTATCTGTATTAATGTAGCCCTATAGCCTCAGAACCTGCTGAATTTCGTCACTACTAAAAGTTAAGCAGAGATGAGGTGACTGAAGTTTGTTCCGGTAATTTCTGCCATGCAGCTCTTGGGCAGTCCTGCATCTGAATTTTCAGGCATGTTTCACCCTCTGCTTAGGGCAGGAGCCCTTAAGTGGCAGGTTCAAAGTCCTTTTTCCATGTGCTGCTGTAATGGTGAAAAGTAGAGGTGAGGAAATACACCTTCGTTGCTGTGCTAGAAAATACTTTAGTTTTGTGTGTTATGGACTCTTATTTTGAAATGGGGCGTAGCAAAAAGAATCAGAAAATCCAAGGAACAGGACACAAGGATGGTGCACTCTTTGGTATCTCTTGTCACTTTAAGACTTCAGGGAATTGGGATGGGATAATGAAAGCTTCAAGTTGTTTATATTGCTTCCAGAGGAATTGTTTTACCTGGCTGGAAAGGTTATAATTTAAATGTCTAGTTTGTTGTCCTGGCTATTTAGTCTATAATGTGTATTTTCTCTGCCTCCCAAGGAGGGTGTAGAAACCATAAAAAGTTGTAATCATGGAGTTAGCCATTTCTGAACTTTTGAGGTTTATTCTAGGCCTTCCCTAGGGTTTGGTCAGCACAGGGCAGGGGGAAGAAGGATGAGGCTTTAAATACAGGTGTTAAGGATTGATTAAAGGAATGGATTGTGAGAGAGGTACCTCAGCATGTGTTTAAGATACAGATCTATGGCAGTGGTAGCTGAGGAGACTCAGCAGCTATTTTCCAAAAGCGTGGAGTGCTACTAAGGTTCAGAAGCCTGAGATTTCTCTTTGTTGGCAAAATGTCCAAATGTTTAGATGGGTGTGGAGCTGTACTTTGCTTACAAAATTGCATGTAGTGACAGCATATGCTTAAAGTAAGCTTGAAAACTTAATGTTCCTGGTCTCTCTTCTCTCTCTTTTACTTTTTTTTTTTTTAAAAAAACTCTTCTACTCCCCTACAAACTCCTGTGCTTTTTGTATATGTTAGTGATTATTTTTCTATACAATTTTTATGGTAATCTTTTGAAAGTTGCCTGGCAACCACTAATTCTCCTTTAGGAGGAGCTTGCATGCAACAATCCTGGGCATTTTATATGTGTTTATAACAATATTAGAAGAGAGTTGTGTCCAGAAAGAATCCTGCCTTTCATACCAGGAGGCTTTTGTTCTGGTTAGAAAGGTTCTTCTGTGAGGATTCACATTAAGACTGCTGACCAAGATAGTTCTTGCAAAGACGAGGATATGTTTCCAATGTTTAAAATGATTACAATTGAATCAAAGGAGTCACTGAGACTCCATGCACAATACAGGGAGTGCTGGATTTCTTCTCTCTCACTCTTCAGCCCTGTGGCACATGGAAATGATTGGGATTTGGCCATTATAGCCGTGGCTCCACCTTTTGTTCAGTAAGAGCTTTGTTGACTGCTGGGAAGAGACTGTGACCTGCCTCTGGCTTAAATCCAACCGTCTGCTGAACCATTTCTCCCCAAGAATGGCTCTTATGCTGACTGTGTTCCCATAAGAACATGCAATGCTATTTCCTGCTTGTTTTAATAGTGAAAGATTGAGTATGAATTCAGTCTTGACATCAAAAGAGCACAATTTCAGTTTCCTTGGTGGAGGTAGGAGGTGTTGCTACCTCAGTGGTCTGTCCTTATTTACATCCCTCCCTCCCTGCAACTGGTCTGATTTTCACCCAAGATGGCAATGGTGAGCTGGGATGATCCCCTCTTTGGTGATACCTGCACAACACAGCAATGTTGTTTGGCCTTTCTATATACTGATTAATTGTGTCATCTTATGGGTTCTGTAATTCTCAGCTTGTGCTTCCATAACTTGTACCCGACTCTGTCAAATTTAAAACTGGTTGGAAAACTCCTGGGGGCAGTATGAAAACACCTATAATTAGTCATGTCAAGCATCTAGTGTGTGTTCAGTAGATAAATGACAACATGTGACTTTGCTTGGCAATTCTAGGATTGTCGTGGTCTGTGAAGCTGCACTTTATCAGAGGGTGACAGTAAAGAATAGGGGGGGTTTCCAAAGCAGTTTGCAGATTGTGGATTTGTTTATACCCACCCCTCTTCTGAAGTTTCTAAGGACGTCAAGGCTCTGCAGTTGTCATTTGGCAACTTTCAGAAGTGCTGTTTCCACTCAAAAGCAGTCAGCTGTGGGATTTGCCTGTGATCTGTGGCCTTTGTACCTTAATTCCCTGGCTGCTGCAGTGTGATCCATAGGATACACAAGCTCTGGCAGTTCCTGTTTTTGTTGGCTCTGTTGAAAGTGTACATGTAGCAGATGTTGGATAACTGTGATAGTTCTTTTAGAGCAATACCAACAGCTATTAAACACAGAGCCCTTCTTGAAAGTATGGGATGTGTTAGGAATATACTGATGCCTGGATCCCAAAGGAATTTGGGCTCTGATAACCCTTTGAACTTAACTGGGCTGGGCATCTACCTAAATATCTTTGAGCATGTGAGCCTTAAGCCTATAGGACATTTTAGTCCTGCAGTGCATGTGGCCTTGGGAACATCATTGAGGTTTCAGAGGATCTTTTCTCCTGTAGAATTAATTAAACCAAATAATGTTTCATTCGTGTAAGAGACTTTTTGCACCCCCC